>LOJH01007958.1:0-29464 GCA_001685095.1 Ellobius talpinus | reverse complement strand
TTTTTTTTGTTGTTGTTGTTACTTTCCTTAAATTCTTTTAAAGTCCTGGGACTGTACACTTTGCAGTCCTTTGAGAGTGGAGCTGAAATGTTTGGTAGTTCAAAATCCTGGGAAAAATTCTCAAATTACAAAAGCAACACACACACACACACAAACACGCAGGCAGGCACGCACCAGACATGCAAACCATAAGAGGGCAGTAGGGGACCAAGCTCAGGCAGAGTCTTCCCTGGCTGTCCAGCCTTAGCTGCCAGTCTTTCCTCTGCCTCCTGGGCTGTGGGCAGCTGCAGCTGATGACAACGCGCTGAAAGCGGGTGCAGCCTCAACTCTGAGGAATCAGGAAAACCCGCATCTGCTGAGCTTGGACCTCCCCCTCTGGTTGACACTTGTGCGATGTGTCTGTGCCTGTGCTGTTTGGCAAACTGGCTTCGATTTTGGCTTTCCACAAAAGGAGCAGAAGGTGGAGCTGTGGTGGTTCGCAGTGCCCACAGAGTCCCCTCTCCTGGCCTCTGCGCGCTGACCACACTTGGTGCCCAGTGCGTCTGCTTGCTTTGCTCTGGTGTGTGTAACCCTTCACAACTGACTGTCAATCAAACTGCCTGTGTGACAGACACCAAGACACCCCTGAGAAGTTCCCTCTCTCAAAATCGGATTGGTTTCCCTACTGTGTTGCAGGCACCTCAGAAGCTGTCACTGTCGCCTCATTATTTTCTTCCTCCCAGTTGATTTATGCGTAGTTCTACTTGAGGGGGAACTGCAAGTCTATTGGAGGTCTTGCCTGCCAGTGCAAAGAATTTGGTAGAGAAAGAGAACTGTGAAAGAGAGCAAGTCTGCTTTTCGGCAGCGTAAAATGTTTTGGGTGCCGGAATTCCCACTTCGCTGTTACACCCCGCGCTGTCACTTGTACCAGTTGTGAGTTTGGGGGGCACATACGAACATTTCATTTGAAGACGGGAAAGCAGCAGGCCCTATCTTCCAGAGTTGTGAAGATTAAACAAACGAACACCCCAAGCGCTTAGAACCGAGGCTAGCAAGCACATCTCAATTGCTATTGTCAGCTGCTGTTTGCATCCTTTGCATCCGCGTGTTAGATGGAAGGACCATTCTGGCCACTTCGCCAAAGAAACTCACTAGATCTTGAAAAGTATCTCAACGTAAATATTCCGCCCCCAATCTAAACAACCATCCCAGAGACCAGCAAAATATCGCCCAAGTCTCAGTGCCCATGCAGACCCAGTTTCATGAACCCCCTCCCAAGTAGCCCTAAGCGCCACACCTGGTTTGAGTAAGGCTTTGACTCTTTCAGGGCGCAAAGGCTAACTGCAGGCACAGAAGCTCTGGTCCCTACCTCTCCTGGCTGAAGAGTGTGTTTGAGGGGTTTTCCTACCTGCCCCAGGCTTTTGCCCTTCTTACTGCCGCCGAAAGCCAGTCCTTGGTTCATGCCTGCAGATCGATTGGCAGCCTGAGCAGGAGTATCCCCTCCCAGAGAGGACTTGATGGAGTTGAGTTTGGCCCGCGAGCTGCCAAGCTGGGAGCTCTCCACCATCAGCACCGCGGCCAGTAGGAGTAGACATCGGGATGATTCCTTGCCCCGCATCAGCGCGGCCATCTCCTGATGAGGGGTTCCCGCGGTGGGGTGGAGCCCCGAGAGATGTGAATGTCAGGAGAGGGAGGACGCCGACACTCAACCCCTCAGGTGGGGAGCGTGGGCTCCTCACAGACACGGTTCCCCCAGCCCTTCCTGGACTCAGTCTCGAGCCTCCAGGCCTGAGCAAACGCGACCCCAGAGAGACCCGCTCCTCTGGCGGGCAGGAAGTTCTGCAGTCCCTGGAAGCAATCAAAGACCAGGCGCCTTCTCGCCAAGGAGGCGTGACCCAAGGTGCTGGAAGACCCAGCCCTGCAGATCGCAACTCGAGTGAGCGTCGCTCGGTGTTCTGCACTTCTGAGCTCTTGCCCGATTTTCCGCGATTGAATCCTTCCCCTTAATCGCTCACGGAGCGGGATTCTTTCCAACTTCTTTGCCTTCCGCCTCGGTTGCTCTTCTTTCCTTTCCTGCGCCTTAGCTCTCAATTTTTGCACCACTCAAGTCCCTCTTTTCCAAGTCAGCACGCTTTGCAACTGGTGGTTAAGAGTCACCTCCCCCGACCGGACTCCGGAGAGCTGAGGCGAGCTGAGGTTCCTGCAAGCGCACTCCCGCCAGTACGGTGAAGAGTTGTCACTTGGTTCACACCGGGCCACCAAGCATGGCCAGCGATGCAGTGATGCGCTGCGCAGAGGGCCAGAGCTCTCTTTCTACTCTCCCCCGCCCTCTTCTCTTTTTATAGCTTTCACAGTGGATTTTTCCTCCGCCCCCAATTCAAGAGTGACAAAGAGTGAAAACGTTTCTCTCACCCCCCCGCAAGCTCCCGCCTCCCCTTCCCCCAGCAGGCGCCCTTACTGGGTCTGTCCCTCCTGCTTTCCACCTTTCCTACCCTCCCTTCCCTCCTTCACCCTTCAACCGAAAACTTGGGGTTCACCTCCAGAGCAACATGGAGGAGATATTCGTGACTGATCACATCTCTGGGAGTGATTGGGAGTTTGGAAACCGGCGAAAATGAAGAGGAAAAGTTGTCCCCATTTGTGACGACCGCCGCCAACCGCCTTTTCTTAGTTCTCCCACGCAGCTCCAGCCTCCAACTAGGAGCGCTGAAAAAGCCCTGTGGAAGGAACATTTGTAAGTTAACTTAGTGGGTTGTGTGCAGCCTAGTTTGATTTTAGCCGGTGCCTCTCGGTTAATGTGCTATGTGAGGCTGACCCGCCTTAGGTGTAACACGGGGGTGCACATCGGATTCTGGGGGCAAGTGGGGGGAGCTGTAGAAATGGGGACGAGCTTCCCCCTTTGAAGTGCTTGGATCTTTTTGGTTTCCTCATTCCCCACCCATTCCCATACACATAGTACACATTTATCTATCCAAGGAATGGGAGGAAGGGGATAATATATCCCTGGGTGTGCGACTTCGCCACTTGATGGAGGCACCTTTAGGATGTCAACGCGTCTGCTTTGCAAAGAGGAAATCCCACGCAAGAATAAAAAACCTAATGGGGAACCGGGTGAACGGCAAAATGGGCCGGAAGATTTGGGTGCTGACTCCTGCGCAGCTCTCCCCCTTCCAGTCCGAGGATGGCCTTTTGGGTCAGCACTTAAGGCTCCCAGTTCAGCAGTTTTCTAAACGCGCCTACCGGCTTGCAGCACTTGGGGGCGCCAGCGGCATCGGTCAGATAGACGAACAAACACTGCAGGAGACAAGCATTGCCAGCAAACTCTGGGTTTGGAGAAGTTTGGTCGCCCAGGGCGACCAGAGCAAAGGTTGTTATGTGTTTCCTTAGCTGGAGCTCCTTCACACAATCACTAACAGTGTCCTTGAGGCGCAACGTGGAGACAGAGAAGGGCGTCCTGCTGTGAGAAGCTCATTCCAGCAACACACTCTAGAATTTTTGGATGTAACTCTCCTCTTTCACACCTGATTCTTGCATATACCAGCCTGTCCAGGAGCCGAATTTAGCATGTCAGTAAGGGAAGGGTTAGTGACTCCTGTATTTTCTACCAAATGCTAAGATCTAAGGTGTGCATTCAGAACTGGGATGTCCTGGGCAGAGTTAGTTATGCGTTTTGCTTTCCTGACTTGGGAGTCATCCTGTCCTGAAACTTTTTATGAAGACAAGGTGGTGGCCATGATTTTTTTGTTTTTAGAATATACAACCAAACAGGAAATAAAACATGTCTTGATGTCTTGTCTTTGGATGTCTTATGACCGTGAGGTAAAATTTATTTATCTATTTATTTATTTATTTATTTTTGAGAACATGTTCTGGTTATGTTGCTCAAAATTAATCTAGTAATTCTCCTGACTCCTTCTCCTCTCCTCCTTCTCCAAAATACTGGGATTACAGACAACTGTCATCACTATGTCAGGTCTTCATAGTTAATGGTTGTTTCACTTTTTAAAATGCATAAGAATAGTATGTTTGACTCCTGAAGGAAAGATGCAGTAGAAAGCACCGGCCACACATGTTCAAGATGAAGAGTGAACAGCGGTTAATCAAGGGCTCGGAGAAAGGAAGAGTCAGGAGTTACTACAACGATAAGCACAAATCTTTATCCATCAAGATTAAAAAAAACTGGATATTTGTTAATTCACAGTGTCTAAAGTAAACGATAATGAAATGAACATCTAACATTGTCTAAAGGGAGGAAATATCTCATGGCAAATGTCCTTACTAAAATAAATAACATACATGGATATATAGTTTTATGTAGCAAACGGCATGTGTTCCTGTGTAAACTGAAGAATGAATTTATATGTTTTTAAGGATAAGCAAGGCTCTAATGGAAGACAGGCAGAAAAAATGGTCTGTATGTTGTGAATAAGCCTCTAGTCTTTACAAATAGGTAGTTTCTTTTGCTTTTGTTTTGATTTGATTTGCCAATCAGTAAACTACAAAAATGCAGGATGTTAATTTAGGAATGTATCAATTCAGATATTTTAAATATTTTAAAGAATATTTTATTAGTTTTTTTACAACTTTTATTTGTTATCAGTGCATGGAGGTCATAGGAAACCTTGATGGAGTTAGTTCACTCTTTCTATCTTTGCACGGCCTCCAAGAATCAAACTCCAGCCATAAGACTCACACAAAAGTTTCTTTTATTAGCTGAGTCACCTCTGACAAATATTTTGAAACAAAAGAAGAAACACAAGGTAGTTAAATGTATATGCAATACATTGTCATATGTTCATTTGAAAGGAAATAGAATTTGACCCTAGCTGAAGAAAAAAATCAAGTGAAAATAGAAAAATATAAAGAATCTTTGCCTATTTTGGTCACTTCATATTTATATCCAATCAAAATTGAATCACACACACACCTCCCATATGTAGTCTGATCAGAAAATTAATGTTGATTACAGTGTAGTTACTGAATAAATCTCTCTGATCTGAGAACCCTGATAATGAGTCCATCTAGAATCTAACACAACACAAACTTCAGGAACAAACTTAAGAACACAGTTAAACGCAAGGTTCACATGGTCAGACCAGACATGGCAGCACAAGCACCCCGGAGACAGAGGCAGGTGATCATTATGAGTTCAAAGCCAGCCTGATCTACATAGTGACTTCCAGGCCAGTCAAGGATACCCAGAGAGACTCTGACAAAAACAATTCACATAAAATTTGTTTTTGCAAATATTCTACATTAAATGAAATCAAATATATGGAATGAAACACTTAAATGTAAACAATCACATCTGAGACTAAAAAGAAAGCAAAAATTTATGCCATTGATGATCCAAATGCTGTCTATATAATTATCTGGCACACACAAACACATATAACTTATGCATACAAAGAGATACAACCATACAATATCAATAACTGAATAAACACATTCCTTGAGCAGCTGTCATAAACCACACATATTTTCTTCTTCTGTGTTTTCTTAAATAGGAAGAAACACCATCTTATTTCACTTGGGAGGATTGACTTTAGCTCTCTGACAACATAGTTGCAGAGAAAATACATAAAACGAAGACTGTACATAAGTAGAGTCAAATCTTTCCATCCAGAAGAAAGTATGTGGTCATTAAGAATAAAATATTAGATCTTGGCCAACTTGGGAAGGAAGAGTACAACGCTGCAGGCACACAGGATTCCAAGTCACCTTGTATATACCCAAAGGATAAAAGACATTGGTGACATAGATGAATCTTGGTAGTTGCTAAGGATCTGGAAAATATGGTTATGATTTTCCTTCCTGTATAGTGAACCAAACTACTAGATCCTGTTACTCAGTGGTCCTCACCATTTAGTTCTTAACCTAGGGGAATTTGAAGTTACTCATCCTGCCTAAAGAACAACAATAGCATATGCTTCTATCAACAGCATTTAAACTGATTTTAATAGATGTTAATGAGCACTAACATCTTTGGGAATAAATTCAGACATGAGAGAAAAAAACCTGAACCTCATATTTGATGCTTATTCTACTGACTGCGTCCTGCCTTCAGCCAATGGACAAAAGATGAGATAATAAAAGAGACCTCAGCACATACGGGTGAGTCTTTGGCCTGGACACATACAAATGAAACAGACCAGGAGATTTCACAAATAAACAATTAAAATATAACTGCTTGGCCAATGTCTGGTTTTCTTGAGCCTTGAAAAATCAGTCATCCTCCCAATGTTTTCCCTGATATCCAAATGAAAGAAAATTGCTATGTAGCTTGTTCCTTTGCAGTCTGAACACAAGTAGGTTTATTTAATCCAAATAATACAACCTAAGACTCCAGTAGATAGACTTGTATCTATCCCTGTGCATGTAAGTGACTATACATGGGGTTGGAATTAGAAAAAAAATCTCCACATCCTCAAAAATAAATTTCTCCCTCTGATACACATTTTCATTGGTTATATACACCAAATGTCCTTCCTGGCAATACATTTATCTTTCCTGTCAAGTTCAGACTCATCTTTGGAAACAATGCTAGATCTGAGTGTGGTGGCTCACATTGGTAAGCTCAACACTCAGGCAGCTGGGGTATAAGGAGTGCTGGGAGTCCAAGGCTGTCCTGGACTAGGTAATGAGTTCCAAGGTCTCCTAGCCCACACAGTGAAACCTTGTCTCAAGAAACAGTGAAAAGGAAAGAGTACAGAAGTACCAAGGAGCAAGTGACATGAAAAGGAAGAGTCCTCTGTTCTTTAGTTTATTCTGGAGTTTATTATGTCAGAAATTATTTGGGCATTTGTGATGTTCAGTTTAAGAAATTTCATCCTGGGAAGCAATAACTTTTAGATAGTCTGGACTAAGGTTGTCAGGACTCAGGTCTTTAGAACCCCAGGGTTCTGCAGAAGCTACACAAAATGTCAGGAATTGTGATCTTTTTTGTATGTATTGAAGCCATGGGTCTAGTACATGATAAGTAAGCACTCTACCCATGAGACACGTCTCTCCAGTCTCACTTTTCTACCTTTTATTTTGATACCTGGTCTCATTAAACTGCTTATGTTGAATTGTATCCCTGTAGGCTTTGAGCTTGTGGTTCTCCTGCCTCGGCCTTCTGAGTAACTTGCACTGCTAGGACTGCCTAGAAGTTTTAATTTTTTTATATGAGTCTTTAAAGAGAAAGCAGCAAGAACAGGTTTAAAATGTCTACTTTTAGTGTTGTTTCCTTTGGAGAAAGACTATGTTTGTTGGGTGAGTAGCTTTAGTCAGAATCCATTGACTGCTCAGGTCAATAGAGCAGGAAAAATACTCTAAACTCAACTTGCCAATATCAACATGGGTTGGTTTCGGTCCAAAATTCCAAAATGAACATTACTTAAATTGAGAATGTACTCAACCTGAAAGTTCATTATGTCAGAAATTATTTGGCTATCTGTAGTAAGAAATATTAAAAAATAAAGGAAGGGAGGGACTGAAGGAAGGAAGGGGGAGGGAAGGAGGGAGGAAGGAAGGGAGGGCGAAAAAAAGGAAGAAAGATAGTGAGACAGTGTAATTAATCCAGTAATGGTATAATGTGTTTTTGTTTTTATTTTTTACTGGCCAGTCACCTAACATATGAATAATGAATACAGAAAAACTTTAACCACACTCATACGATATATAAAATGGGTTGTGATATGAATGAAAGAATAATGAGATTATCCTCAAAAAGTAAGAACACTCCCAAGTGGTGATTTAATATCAGTATTTGAAGCATAACTGGAATTAGTGACAGAAAATATAAAATGTATTTAATTTCTCTTTGAATGATCATCTTAAATTAGATCTCATCTTTTCAAACTATAAAAATTTAAATCATTATCACGGAAGCTCAAAAATAGCTTGAAATGTGACCAAGTCGAAATAAGACCAATTAGTCTATGGAATTTTATAGGCAACTGATTAAGAATACATATTAATGAAAATAATAATAGTGAAAAATATCTTAACTAGTTACCACTCTATATGCCAGGTTTGTTAAACACCTGTCATGCATTATCTCTTAATTATATCCCATAGTTCATACCTCAAAAACAATACCTCAAAGCCAATGTTAAAATAATACTGAGCAAAGAGTGTGGCCCCAGTAAAATGTGCACAAGGCTGGGATTTCTACCCAGGTATATTGGGTGGTACCTTTGTGTTCTTATAGCAGGTCCCAACACGGACTTCTCTGAGAAAACTAAGGTTCCTCCCATCGCAATTGGCTATGAAAACTCCAGGTGCCAAAGCAGATAAACACAAGTATTGAATTTTACCTAACATAGTAAAACCTTAGAACAAAATGATCATGTAGAGCAGGCAACAGCCCCTCACTGCCAGGATGGTGGATTAGCTTACTAAGATGGCGATAGCACTGGGCTCCTGCTGCTCTGGTGGCTCAAACTGCAGAATTTTCCATTTTGTCACTATTCTAAAAGCTAGCATGTAAAGACCAAGATCAAAAGCTTTGGGATCTTTGAAGGATTTTCTCCCTAGCTTTTATATTATTTCTCAAGGTGTCTTAAAATGGTCATCCTTTGGTCTTTGCCTACATTTTTTCATATTAAGACACACCAATTACATAGGATTGGATCCTCCTTAAAGACATCATTTTAATTACTTCTTCAAAGAACTTGTCTCAAAGTCTGGCTATATACTGGGCACTAGGACCTGAATGTGTATGTAAATTTCAGGAGAAGAGAGCACAACTCAGGCTACAACAGATGGGTCTATAAATGTGGTACATATTAAAACACTTGGGAAAACTAACATTTCCATACAAAATGTGTGCAGCAATCTATCCAAGTTCTTATATGTAACAGAGAAGCTTTGCTCCATATCTATTTAAATGTGTTATTTAAATGTCTTTCTATTGTCATTTGACCTCTAGAGCAGTGTTGATGTTAAGTTCTTCAAATTCTTTCTGTATGTGATATATGGCTAAATTTGAACTCAACCGGCAGAGTCTATGTGTGGTTTTAAGATTCCTCTGGGGCCTTGAAAACGAAATCAAATAATGAAAGCTATTTTCCAGGAAGATAAGGTCATTTCTACATTGTTTAAAGAGCACCTAGCTAATGAAAGATGGAAACAATAAAACAGCAGTGCATGATACAAAAATGAAATCATCGCAGATCAAAGAATAAGGAAGCAGCAATCAGAAAGTGAGTGGTCTAGCAATCAGCAAGTCATTCTATTACTAACTTAATTTGCCCATTTATTTAATTTAATTTGTTCAATTTGCTGAGTAAATTAATAGTTGCTTGGAATCAGAGCACCTTTAATTAGTTCAAGACAGCACGAAATATGTGGAAGCAGGGGGAATATCTAATTTCACTGAAACTGCTCATGAAATCATTTGCTAACGTATGTATGTACACTTGACCATTAAGTCTTTAAATTATCAAGACATTTGAGGTACAGTGAGTTCAAATTAAGTTTAGGTTGGGCTGTAATCTCATCTAAACTTCATAAAATGCAGGTGGGTTGTTACTATTGAGAATACATGTGCAGGTTTCTACGTGTCAAAGATCAAATAATGTCTCTGATGACACAGCAAGTGTGCATAGTACTGCTAAAACTATGACAGCCTTGTTTTCCAACAGCACTTTTGTATATTTAATTAAAATGAAATTCTTAAATCTTCAATCAATGCCTTTTATACTTCTAATTTTATCAATATGATCAAAGAACATAATATAGTTAACTTTTTTATTATTTTGTGTTTAAAATCAGGGTCTCACTGTGTTACCCTTGGTGACTTGGAATTCAGTATATACATCATATTGACCTCAGACTCATAGTGATCCTCCTGCCTGTAGGCAGAAGTTTCTGTCCCACCCTGTCCTGCAGCCATTCAGTCCCAAAGAAACAGAGGCTTATTTTAATTATAAACTGCTTGGCCTATTAGCTCAGGCTTATTATTAACTAGCTCTTACAACTTAAATTAACCCATAATTCTTGTCTATGTTGAGTTACATGGCTTGGTACCTTTTAACAGTGGGGCATTCTCTTCTTGCTTCCTCTGCATCTGGATGATGACTGCATCTCTGTCTTCCTCTTCCCAGAATTCTCCTCATCTGGTTGCCTCACCTATACTTCCTGCCTGGCTCCTGGCCAATCAGCATTTTATTAAACCAATACGANTATTATTAACTAGCTCTTACAACTTAAATTAACCCATAATTCTTGTCTATGTTGAGTTACATGGCTTGGTACCTTTTAACAGTGGGGCATTCTCTTCTTGCTTCCTCTGCATCTGGATGATGACTGCATCTCTGTCTTCCTCTTCCCAGAATTCTCCTCATCTGGTTGCCTCACCTATACTTCCTGCCTGGCTCCTGGCCAATCAGCATTTTATTAAACCAATACGAGTGACAAATCTTTACGGTGTACAAAAGCATTATCCCACAGCACCTGCCTCTGGCTCCCAAGTGCTGAGATAGCAAGTCTTAGCTGTCTTGCCCTGTTTGGCAACTCTCTTTTGAGTTATAATCTCAGAAAGAGGTTTTCTCTTCCATTTAACACTAAAGCTAGCAAGTAATGGGGCCAAACATGTGCATACTAGAACAACTTTTAGCATCACAGGGCAAGGTACATCTGGAACCTTCTAAGTGCTACTTTCAAATTCATGGAATTGCATTAATTTTTCTGCCTATATATTAGTAATACTTCATAGGCTAATTTATTTAAAATTCCCATAGCTATAAGGTTCAACCAAAAGTTATATAACAGCTCAAACTCCTTTATTTCTATTTGCCAAATCCTAAGACTCATAAATATGTTAATATAGAAGGCATTTACTAGGAAGGCATTTACTAGGAAATCTCTTCCTGAATATAGTATGACCACATTATTTTATTTGAGTAGCCATTTAATGTTAAAATATGTGAAACAAAATCATTCTATGCCATACCCCTTAGTAAATCTATGTAAGCTGGGGGTGGAAATTACAACACATTATGATATTATTCCCTGGAAGCCAAAGAGTTCCTGGAGCTGTAATAATGCGGTTAAAAATAACTGTCAGGTCCTTAAACCAGTGTGAAATGCCGTGAGAACTCCAGGTTCATTCACTAATGCTCTCTTATAAAAATAAGGAAGTGAATGATAAAAGACAAACCAGGGTGAATGATAAAGACATTGGGAAAACAACAAAATCTACGAGCAGCATCACCCACCCTACTGCAGCTGCTGCAGATGTCCATCACCCGTTGATATCCTTTTACCCTGGTTCTTTGCAAAGCAACCTCAATAAGCTACCCCTATGCTCACACACTCCCTCTTGACTCCTCCTGCTAAAGAGGAACCATCCAGAGAAAAGACATGGAAACAGGGTGGTCTGGGCTTGCGGGAGTTACAGTTAGTAGTTCTAATCCCCATGGTGATGGGTAGCGTAGAACCAGAAAGGGGACTTGAGGGTGAGGGTAACAGAACCAAGATGATCACACACACCGAGACACACCTACAGTCACATTAGGTTAGAGGTCAGGGAAACCAGATCACAAATTTCAAGATCATGGTTTCTATGAGAGACGTTTGACAGCCATTAGTGGACCTCCAAGAACTAGTCATCCCAGTCTCCCATAGGACTCCTCTGGAGATGCCTGATCATCTGAAAAAGAGTCACCCAAACCAGGAGGGAGTGACTTCTGTGAATGCTAAATGAACAGAGCATCTCTGGGAGGAGAAACTCCCAGGACAGGCCTATAAACCCAGAGGGCCAAGGACAACACAGACAGAGAAGGAAAAATGAAGTGAAAGGGAGATCGCAAAAGCACAAAACCTTTTCAAATCCCTTCACAAAAACTATGAATGTTATTACCAAAAGTAATAACACCAGAAATGGACTTCTGGTCAACCTCTTAATTAGTTAAGAAAACATGTTTTAAAAATGGGCAACCAGAAAGGATTACGGCCCAATCTTATACAAGTTTAATTTAAGGAAAACCAGGATAATGACTTAAAAAGTCACCATAGAAAGGACAAAGAGAAATGCTTGGGAAGCACACCAAACAGTAACCTCCTAATTTCAAAATACTCTAAAAGAAATTAAGAAAAATATTGAAATCATGAGCAAGCACCATAAGCCAATTAGCAGAAGACTTTGGCTGGTATGCTTAAGAAAAACTGAAATTGAAAAACAGCAGAATAAAGAAATTATTGCAGAAGTAAACATTCCATTCTAAAAGAAGCACCATGTAGAGCTGTAAAAGAAATAAAAATGGAAGGCAGAACAAGAAAAATGAAAAAAAATGGTGAGGGAAGAAAGAGTTTATGTGAAATAATAAATGTAGAAGATAGAGAAAGAAGATACAACATATTTGCCATTTAAAAGTCCAAGCAATAGAGCAAATGAAATAGTAAAAGCAGTAATTTATGAGATTTTTTTTAGAAAAACAGAAACATAAGTTGAAACTACAGACCATAAAACTTTCACTAGAACAAATCTTCCAAGATGAATATCATAGTGCATTCTAGTTAGATCACTGAACTTAAGAAAGATCCCTTGGTTAAGAAAATTCCATTTCCCTGAGCCCTCCTTTGTTCTTGTCACTAGAGTCAAGATTCTGGTTGCCATGTTATGAGAATACCATCTTCTCCCCTAGCACAGAAGATGGGTTTGGTGTCACATGTGAGCCAATCCTGTAAGACCAGTGTGTGCAGCCTTGTATTTGCTGTAAAATAACAGGGTATGACTGACTTGTTAGGGCCTTGATAGAAAAGCAGATGGGCACTCATTGGGTTGGGAGAACTTTCAACCTACTGAACAAGGAAGTAAGAGACAGGATGAGGCAACAGGCACAAAGAGATGTGAAGACATAAAATACAGATTGTGAAAACCTAGGAGAGATACATGGACAAATGGGTAAGCAGCCCAGCAGGTAAGTATATATGGAAGGAGACAGTGACAGGGTCTACAATAAGTAGCTGTTACATACAGCTAGTTCCAAGTTACATTGTTAAGAAAAGCCCAATGCCTGAAAACACAGCCCAGCTGTATTGCGCCTTTATGTGTGTGCCCAATGTGAACATTAGAATCAAAGTCAAATCTTTGGGCTGAGGAGATGGCTCAGTCAGGAGGCAAATACATATTTCAATATTTCTACTATTTTACAGCTTCTTTCTACTTCTTTCCTATTGGTTTTGATGTTAAGATACGTAACTATTACTTAAGCATTGAAACATTTTTTATTTTTATTTATTTTTTTGAGACAGAGTTTCTCTGTGTAGCTTTGGAGCTTTTCCTGGAACTAGCTCTTGTAGACCAGGCTGGCCTCAAACTCACAGAGATGGCCTGCCTCTGTCTCCCAAGTGCTGGGATTAAAGGTGTGTGCCATCACCACCTGGCACATTTTTATTTATTAATATCTAGAAAACACTAATAACTTAATGCCCCCCAAGGGGGGTGAAAGATTGGCTTTTTAACAATTATGTAAAAGACTCCAAATATCTATCAATTAAAAGTTCTCTTCCATTTTCATTTGACTACTCAAATAAGAAATGACAAAATGTCTACTTTGGAGCAGAACATTTTATTTCCCGTTGCAGTTTTGCTTTCTCCTGCTGCACTTAGGCTAAAGGGACATGAATTCTGTTCCCTCTGCACTCACATGTCTCTGTGAACAGAAGCGATACACAGTGTCACTTGACTGTAGAGATGGGATTGTGAACAGAATTTTACAACAGAAAATCCGAAATACTTTATAAAAGAAAAGAAACTGATTTTCTGTTCTTGAGAGTGTTTTCAGAACACCATCGCTTCACACACAAAGTTTGGCATTGATAAATGTTTACATGGCAAGTGATCATACACGTCCTTCTAATTACAGATGACAAGCAGATACACAAGCAGTTCAAGCTGACCTCAGACAGATTTCAATATCTAGCATGTTAAGTCACAAAGAACAGATCAACTCCCTGAGCTTACTGGAGAGGGGACAATGGTGCACACTGCTCTCAGTATGAATAGAGAGGTTCAACTTGCCCTGAAAGCATGGTTTTCAACAAGCTCCAGTGTCCATTGCACATTTTCCTTTTTGGACACTAGAGGGAGGTTGTTTGTACTTCAAGGGGATTTGTAGCAAGGTGATTGTTGGTCTGTCTTCCCATCCTCTTCTGGTCTGGCTGTAAGCTTCAGGTGACAGCTCTGCCCCCTTAGAGCTCATGACAAAATATTTTTATGGCCACTCCTCTACCATGCATGGAGAAAATAATTTAGGGTAGCCCACATCTCCTTATAAAAAGAGAATCTAAATGGAGGAATTAAACATAGGGGCATCTAACAGAGGTGAACCACAACCCAGACTTGGTTAACCTACATTTACAAAGCAAGTATTCATTCATTGATGTAGAAAGATTCCAGGTGGACCTCAAGTTCCCTATGTAGTTGAAAATGCCTTGGAACTTCTGATCCTCCTGCCTCCACCTCCGGAGTTTTGGAATGGCAGGTGTGTACCACCATGTCCTGTTTATATGGTGCCGGGGATCAAACCCGGGGCCTTTGAATGCTATGCAAGCATTCTACCACCTGAGCTACAGCCTCAGTATGCCAAACTTTACTTTTAGAAACATAATGACTAAACTTTTTGAAGCTCTGAGGATGATATCACTTGCTACAAATCATTTTGTTTAAAATATGCAATGATATACTATCTGTGTTTATGCTCATCATGATTGTCCTTCTGGCTCCTCCTATCCCATCTGCACCCTCTCTCTGTATCCCCATTTGTCACCTTGCAAGGGCTCATGCCTCTGCCATCTATGTGATTCACTCTCTAACCAGATTCATATTTTTTTCTAGCTAGATGGGTATCTGGAATGTCGAAGATACATTTTATCTTCTTCAAATATATTCTGTAAAATACACCTGCTTTGTATTTTTCTTTAATAATGATTCTATGATCTCAACGTCTGTTATTTTAAAGTGCCTTTTTAATAAAGATAACGCCACTACCTTTCTCTAACAGGGTCTTAACACATTCCAACCTTCATGAAGAGCCACCTTCTTTTGTCTTCCTTGTGGTTTGGCACTTGAAATCCCTGCATTTCTCTCAATTCCTGTGAGTAAGAAATCTTGTTTTTCTTGTCATTTTCTTCATTTAAAATTCATCCATATTTTTATTGGAGTTAAAGCATTGTGAAGAAAAAGCAGGAAAACTGTAAGTAAAACCATGTCATTAGATTAAGTAAATCTTTGAAGCACTACCAATAAAGAGTATTTTAATAATCTGTCTCCTTTAGACACTTTTCCTGGGAAAATTATTTTCTTACTAGTCATCATCTAGTCCCTGGTCGAGCAACAACTCTCAGTGGTTTAAGTTACTACTCAAGGGAACATTTCTGTTTTTTTTTTAAAAAAAAATCTTAAGAGATGGCTCAGTGGTTAAAATCATTGGCCGCTCTCACTGAGGACCTGGGTTTGGTCGCCAGTTCCCACATAACCTATAATAGTAACCTATAATTCACATTAACCTATAACTACAATTTGGGAGGATCTGGTGCCCTTTTCTGGCTTCACAGGCTAATAGGCACAAAGAGTTGGCGTACATGTGTGCAGGCAAACACCCATACGCATAAAATAAAAATTAATAAAACCGCTTTAAAAATAAAATAAGCTTGAAATCTGTAAGACTGAATGTCCACAAAGGTTGGGGAAAGCTCTACGCACTCTTTGAATCATGTCACACAAGAAGTTTCAACTCCTGAGGCTATTGGAGGACAAAAAGTCTTTGTGTTGGTAGAGCCCGTCTGGAAGATCGTGTTCTGGTCAACAGCTCATGAATGGCAGAGAAACTGGGAGAGCTGAGGCAGGCACTAGAATTCAAGTAATACAGAAATGGGGGAAAATTGGAAGACTTAGGGGATATCTTTACTTAGGTTTCCCAACAACACACACTCCCCTGATAGCAAAAGGATTCTGGATTTTCACTGCAGAATGGCCCTCTACCTCCTGCCCACCTGACCTCCCATTCTCATTTCATGTTCCCAACAATGGACAGGGGATAAAGGACCACCAAGATTTATCTCCTATTCTAGGCCCCTAAAGTTGATTTTGGGCAGCAAGGAAGAACATTACTGGAAACATTGGGAATGAATAGCTCTTATTGGGACCTAAAGATACTATTGGTTGTTTTATTTTTGGCTCTTTTGTTCTTTTTTGGGGGGGGGACCACCACTCAGCTCCCAAATAATTCACACATGGAGGCTTATTCTTAGTTAGGAATGCTCGGCCTCAGTTTGACTTGTTTCCTGCCAGCTTTTCTTAAATTATCCAATCTATCTTTTCTCTCACGGATTTTCATCTTTCTCTTACTTCTGTGATTTTACTTTCACTCTTTCTCTGTGGTTTGCTGTGTAGGTGGGTGACTGGGTGGCTGACCCCTAATGTCTTCCTCTCCTGATTCTCTCTTGTTCCTCCTCCTCTTCTTTTCTCCTTCTGTTTATACTCTCTATATTCCAACCCCGCCTATCCTTGCTCCTGCCTCGCTATTGGCCACTCAGCTCTTTGTTAGACCATCAACTGTTTTAGACAGGCAAAGAATCATCACAGCATCACAGAGTTAAACAGATGCAGCATAAAGAAAAGCGACACATATTTGCAGCACTAAGCAAACGTTCCACAGCATAAACAAAAGTAACACATCTTAAAATAATATTCCCAGACATAGGATGTGACTCAATGGCAGAGTATTCACCTAGCATACATAACACCCTGGGTTCAATACCCAGAACTGCCAGGCTATCTCAACTGGCAGGGTGTGAGGTTAAAAAAAAAAAGAAGACAGTCTGTTAGGGAAGGCTCTATAAGGGAAAGCAGTAAGGAGAGAATCCAAATTTGATTGGGAGAAGACATTTGAGAAAAATATCTGATAAGACTTATTTGTGATAGATATCATAGAAAAACAAAGACTTATCATTCCCTGGTAAGGATCTAGATGTAAAGACTGAAAAGTTTCTTTTCAGAACTGTATGTTTAATTATCTACATACTTTGAATAAGGTAATTTTAACATCTACTATCAGGCTGTATTTTATCTCTCTCACTCTATCAGTCTCTCTGTGTGGCTTAAAGAGTTACACAGGTAAACTATTCTGAGTTTTTCATAATGAATATGAGGTGAGCGGTGGAAGAAATCCAGTGGCAAGAGCGTGACTGTCCAGCTCCCAAGCATCTGAGGATGAAATGTAGCTCAGTCAAGCATCAGGCCTGGGGCTGAGCTCCAGCAATGCTATTGTTGCTTATGGATTGCTAGTCTGCTCTCTGTATCTCAGCTTCACCCTGCTGCTTCCTTCAGAAACTCAACCTCTCCCTACTGATGTGTGGCTTCCTTCCTCTGTAGCACTAACTCAGCTGAATTTGTTTCTTATTCACAACTGGTTTTTGGACTCAGGTTTCAAAACGTTTGCTCACTCAACCATTCCAAATTCCAAGTTCCTTTCTAACAACTTATGGCCTATTCCCTTTTGAGGCAGGTGTGTCTCATACAAATAGATGCTAAGAATCATCATCACCTATAGCTTCCCCAAAAAATAAAGGTGCTTTTTAAAACAGATGGAAGCAGGAAGACAATGACCAATGTTGTTCAATTGTACAAAGCCGTGAAAAGACTAATCTGATTATCACTAGAATACTGAGACACTCTACATGGGGTGACAGAATAAACCATGAGACAGTGTTCAGAAAAGAAATCAAGATGGAATCATCAATTCTTCGTTTAGGAGTTCCCGTGAGGGCCAGAAAACTGACTCAGCAGGTAAAGACACTTGCTACTCAACCTAACTACCCAAGACAAACCTACCAAATGAATGGTTAGATATGATAAATCTAACCATTTTAAAAAGAGTACTGTGATAAATGTTCTGCAATGATCACTTTGGTTTGCATTGTAGGATAAAATAAAATGTAAATATCTCAAAAGATCTACGAGACATATTTGAAGTTACTGTATGCTTTATGTCATACATTTTAAAATCAGCAGTATTAACACTATACTATCCAGAAATACAAAGTGTACGTATGTATGTATGTTAGGATTAAATCAAGCCTTTAGAAACAAACCAGACATTACGTTCGATCCGATAATTGTTTAGAGATGTTGGCTTTACCAGAAAATTCAGAGGAGGGGAAGGGAGAATGAGAAAACATCAATGACTAATCCACAGATCAATCAGAAAAACTCAAAATTGTTTCTGATGTTACAATGGATATAATTTTTCAAGACATCATAAGTAATTTAAAACATATTCCTATTGCTACAGATAATTTTATCTAAAAAGTAGAAATGATAATCATACACAACTGAATGGGACTGGCTTGGCTTAGGAAGCCTTTAGGACCTAATGTACAAAGCAATTTTGGAGGAAACAAAAGCAAAAATATTCAAGCTCTTTAAGATTTGAATTTTTTTGTTTCCTAAAGGGTGGCGTATTGAAATAATCTCTACTAAAAAGAGTACTGATGAAACCTTGGAATCAAAGATGCCATTTCAGAAGATGAAAGAGGAAATGATGCACCCGAGTCAATGAAAGGGACATATGTTACACAGCACACATGGCATGATAGTTCAGGAACTGCACAATGTCTGCTAATTCCCAATTATTAAGGTGATTATGACATTGTGACAATATTTGAATTCATAAACCAATTTGAAAATTCAACTTGAAAATAATTTTCTTACATTTGAAGACTTAAAAATTTCAGAAATAGATTGAGCTTCAAAGTTTTTGCTCCTTGACAGGTGGTGTTTACCTGAGGTCTGTGGTTTGTTTAATCTCCTGAGCAAGGCAAAGATTAAGGTTTCAGACCCCACACCGAGAGACTGGAATTTCCTTTTCCACACAGCAATAAGTCAGAAAACCAACAAACCTCAGAGAAAACTATTGTAAATCTGTCCCTGTGTTCTAAGGGATGAATATTAAAATAATCACTTCAGAAAACAAACATGAACGAATTTAAATGATAGAAATGCACTTTCTGAGGAAGGGGATATAGTCTTCCAAATGCAAGTCATGTGACATTTATAGGGTGGGAAAAAACATCAATGAAAGAACTCAATCCTAAAATTCTGGTGTAGGCGCTTTGCTTATTGTGATTCCACGATGTTTTGATGGCAGTTCATTTGAACATAATATTGATGATAATATATCGTGATAATAACATTTTATATTCCAGAGCAACACATTCAACTTTTGAAGGGGTAAATGCTTCCAAGAGCAATAGTATCTAAGCAATGTCTTAAGAATGATATGGAAGAAAGACACTGAGGAATTAAATAGACATAAGTGGGTAGGGCACAGCACGAGGAGACTCTCAGTGCAGTCATTTCAGGAAAGCTGTAGGTTAGAGGTGGTGCAATCCTCCAAAAATTGTTAGCTACTCAACTTGGGCAAATCTAAGAATGTGTAACCAGCTCAGTGCCTTTCTTGAATAGTGGGTACATCAGCCACATGGCTGTGCTCAGTGGGTAGCCATGATACACATAGTGCTAAAAACGTTTACTGAATAAAGGAATGGGAAAAGAGTAACATTCTGCATACAGATGGAAGGACCGTCTTTGACAGCAATCGTGACAACACAAGTGTATAGCCTGTTACATGAAAATTTTGTGGTTAATAAGTAAAACAATGAAATGAGTTATAATGCAATGTTTAAGGTGTCTCCCTGATTTATTTACCTAAAAATGACAAATCATGACCTTTGAGTCAAGAGAAGTCTGCTACTAGATTGGCATGAGACACTGTGCCATTAGCAACATCTCCTTTTTTTTAAAATGACAATGAAAATTGGGGTTTCTTTAAACTTTTAACTTTTGACTTCACAAAATGACATAAAAGGTCACACCACTGAAGAAGTAATGTGTTCATGTGAGGCCATTTTACTTTAAAAATAATTTTGCAATGAAAGCTATTTTAACCATTTTGTCCAAATCAAAAGTAGAAAGTTATTTTAGTGACATTATTAACATGTGGTTATATCATTGATCATTTTGATCTGAAATGTGTGTCTCTACCTATTATCTACCTACTTATCCGTCTGGATTTCTCTGTCTTATGGTTATCAGAAAAACTTAGTGCTTACATAGTAGGAAGTTATTCCTGGAAAAATTTAAACATACACATGGAAAACAAGAGAGATAAATAGCATTTACATATTAATTTATTATTCTTTTCCTTATTCCTATTTTCCAAATTGAGATACAAAAAACAATAGTGTAGAAAATTCTATAGAATCTCTCTATGTATTCTTAATTTATTTATCCTATATATCACAGGGAAAATACAAATCTTGTGAATATCAGACTGGTTCCTTCAAGGCAATTGGGTCTAAAATAGCTATACAGCAACAGATAGAAGACATTACTTAGACAGAATGTGAACCATAAGGAAAGTACATAACTTGCACAAACCCAAGAGGTAAATGCTCATCAGACTTGATGGGACATAGATGAAACATTTGATCAACTACATACAAAGTAGAAGTAATCCATCGCCAAATGTCTAGAGATATTACATCAGAATGAGACACAGAAGTAAGAAATTTAGACTGAATATAACTTTTTTAGTTGAAGATGGAAATGTATTGTTTAAAAATAACAGTAAGGACTGAAGAACTTAATGGTTCAACTCAATAAATGGCTGTGGAAAGTGGATTCAAGCACCATTTCGGGAGACAGAGGTGCTTCTAGCACATGCATCCTCAAGCAACTACTGTCTCAAAAGAACAACAGGTATCTAAAGAAGTGTTCTATCTCAGTGTAGCAAAGGGAAGGACTAGTGGTGGGTGTAGGGTGCTCACCTAGCTTGGAAGATGAATGGCCAGAGCAAGTGAGTTGGTAGACATTTGGGAAAAAGTGTAAGAGAAAGCTCCCGAGAGAGGAGATGCTCTGAGATGAAAAACTCAATCCACTGCTTACTTTCCTCCCTTCCACTCTCTCTATATTCCTGAAAAGACAATGAATGCCTGTTTGGAAAAAAATGCAAGAGGTTCATCACATCAGGGTTTGATTTTATTCCTTGGCAGGAAATGAAGAAAGAGTACAAGGGGCCAGAAACCATGGTAATTAGAGGAGGAGGTTCAAAACCTAAACAATTGTAATAACCAAGGAGAAAAGCTTTTAAATCTATTGTAAATTGAATTTAGAACAATCATGCAGCATTATTTTCCCCTCTATCTTCCAAAATGATCCAAATCTGCCAAACACCATCCGCAAACTCATCCTGAACATTTGTTTCCACTAGAGAGTGAAAATTGTTTATCTCTTCCATCCCATTTTTGATGCATGATCAGGAGCATGGCCTATAGGCCTTGAAATATTCAAAATTCATTTTCAAAGACCTTCCACAGGCACTTCGACTTTGTGCCTAAAATAGCCTCTGGGAATAAAGCTTAAGGAAGTTGGTTAATTATGTCTCAACCAGAGTAAGGTTATAACCACATAGAAAGAGGGGAAAATCACATGACTGGAATGCAGCTTCAAGGTAAAGCCTTTTAACATGTTCTCCGTGTTTGGGATGGAAACAAATATAGGGACAAGATCATTTGGGGACCGTCCTGTCAATTAGAGTTTACAATAACAGACTCAGCTCTTCAGCTCCTTTACTCAGCTATCATTTACAGTGTCAGTCGTATCTTAGGAACTGTGGGGTTCATTTCCTCATCCTATCTTTATTACAACTCACGACTCTGAAAAGTTCACAAATGAGGATGAACTAAGACCCCTAGATACACATGTTTTCTGCATTCCTCTGAATCTGTAGTGTTGAGAGATGCTGGAGAAAGAAGACATGGGAAGGACTTTCTAGCAGAATAAATGGTCCATACAATATATTGACACATGTCACCAAAGAATTTTAATGGTAGATTCTGAATCTTTTTATAGAGAAGAAAGCAAATGGCCCTGCAACTATAGCAAAGCTACTTTGGTTCCTGATCTGCCCATCAATGTGCTTGACCTTGCTAACCATGAGAATCTGTGCGTTCCTGAAGTTAAGCACTAATCAGTAGTCTGAGGGAACCTGATAGCATAGATATGTATGCAGACCTAAGAGCTCAATATTCAAACTTCTGTATGGTTCCATATCTCCATCTATGAAAGGAAAATGATGCAGCTAGTTAGCCTGCAGCCACAATGTGTGTCGTTAATAATGCAGACAAGGCTCTATATTTTTAATGATTCCAAGGAATGCCATAAGACAGCTTGCTTCCTCTCAAGAATAAAGATACATTTATTTTGACAGATGATCTCTTTCCAAACGCTAGTTATAAATTAGTCACTGTTTCCCTAAGGCAAGTTCCAAATTCCCCAAACTAGAAAAGACAGTTTTATTTGCTATCCCCCATGTGGTTTCATTGTCAGCATCACCAACAAGGTGATGTTAATGTGAATCACCCATGACCACACTGAGTTAGAATGAACCTGTTTAAATGACTGTTGAACCTCCCATAGTCATGAAACAAAATTTACTCTGAATTACTCCATTTTAATTTCACTGGGAGGTGGATATTTGTGCATAGAAGAAAACTGTTTCATGGGTAGTATATTTAATATTGAGATGTTCAGTATTGATAATTTCATAGTTTGGCATTCTCTTTTAATGAGTACTTTTTAATTCAAGATTTTTTGAAGTTCTATTTTATAGAATATACTTCTCCTTTCTTCCCATGAATCTTCATGTTTTGCTCTTTAAGCTCTACTTAGATTGTCTAAAGTCAACATAAAATTCTTAGTGGGAGGACCAACTGTGGAAGTCCAGCATGACGGGTTCCAAATCCTGTGCTTTTGGTAGGAATCACATCCCTGATGTTGCAAGTTCCTAGATACATGAGATGCACAGGGAAGACACTTGGAGCCTGACCAAACTCATCTAGGAGTAACAAATATGACAGTATCATTTGTACTGCTGCCAATTCTCCACTTGAGTGAACTCTTGGACTTCTGCAATGTCCTTCAGACTCATATGTTTCCAGTATAGCATTCTCATATACTCTGCTAGGTATTTTCAGAATGGCTCCTAAGAAAGAAGAAATTAAAACAAAACAAACAAACAAAAATAAATCCTAACTGAATCATCTTGGTAGCTGGAATGAATTCAAACTTTTAATCCTAGAAATATAGAAAAGATGAGTTTTCCATTTCATTCTCTGAGGGGGAAGGCATGCAGGTGGTGAGTGCCAATGATAAGGAACTTCAGTTTCCCCTCCCTATGTAAAGGCTTCATCCTAGAGACAACTAGGCATACTCCTAGGAATGTGGCTTTTGATGTAGATTTTCACGTTTCTTCTACCATTGAGTATATGAATCCTCTTTGCCCTTTAGTCCCATGCCTGGAAGAATGGGCTTGCGTCTTTCCTCACCACCTCATTGAAAAGACTAGAGAGTCATTGTAACTGCCTTCATCTGATCAGGGCTCACATAGTCTACCCAGCCTTCTCCTATGCCATCCCAGAACTGCTTCCTTACAGGACAATAGTCTGGGGGCTCTGCCCTCTGACATGGCTGCATCAGAAGCCAGGGCCTGCCCTACCATTTGCTGTTGCTTCCAGAATAATTCAGAGAAAAAAAAAGCCTTTACTGTGATGGGTTTAGTGAGCTCAGTGATGAAGGCAGTACTTACTGGTGCTTCAAGCAGTGAAGCCATAAGCATCACAGGGACCTGGGAAGATGGTAACAGGAGACAGAGACACAGGACTCTGTGTTCACTTCAGGAATGGACAACTTTTGTTTTACCCACTGATGCTTATATGTTGTTTAGCTAGCTACTAGAGATAAAACTGCAAGTGGAGCCTGATCAAACAGTATCTTTGACCCTTTATCTTAGTTCTCTCTTATGCATTTCCTTGCTTTGTGGCCTTCATTTGTCCCAAGGATAATTCTCACTCGACATTTTCTCCTGCTCAAAGTTTACCACCGTCATGGGGCCACATCTGGCTTGGGGTGTGTACTCACTAAAGGAACTGCTGACCATCTGGTACTCAGCAGCAGTGTTTAGCCAAGTCTTCCTGAAAAGCGGTGGTGAGCAAAGCTGACTCTTCAACTACCACAATATAGACCCAGAATTCTACCTACCACATGCAAACCCATCACGTTCACATCAGTGCTCTTCATCATCCTGTAGCATATTCCAGAGATGCTGTAGTAGAGGTTGGGGACAATCTGTTGGGAAGGCTGCTTGTTCATTTCCCAACTGCCCAGATTCCCAAAATAATCACACAGAAACCATGTTATTTGCAATACTGTTTGACCAATAGCTTAAGCATATTTCTGGCTAACTCATATCTTAAATTAACCCAGCTCCATTAATCTGTGTATCACCATGAGGCTGTGGCTTACCAGTAAAGTTCCTGCGTCTGTCTCCTGTGGAGCTACATGGCTTCTCCTGACTCCACCTTCTTTCTCCCAGAATTCAGTTTAGTTTTCCCAGCCTGCCTATATTCCACCCAGCACAGGCCTAAGACAGTTCCTTTATTAACCAATGGTATTCACAGCATACAAAGGGGANTTTGACCAATAGCTTAAGCATATTTCTGGCTAACTCATATCTTAAATTAACCCAGCTCCATTAATCTGTGTATCACCATGAGGCTGTGGCTTACCAGTAAAGTTCCTGCGTCTGTCTCCTGTGGAGCTACATGGCTTCTCCTGACTCCACCTTCTTTCTCCCAGAATTCAGTTTAGTTTTCCCAGCCTGCCTATATTCCACCCAGCACAGGCCTAAGACAGTTCCTTTATTAACCAATGGTATTCACAGCATACAAAGGGGAGTCCCACATCACAATTCTCTTCTCAACTCTAAAGGAAAGAAAAATCACAAATATTTGTGAGGTATCTAAGAGATGACTATGCCAGAAATAATAATGTAAGACTCAAAACTTTGAGATGGAGCCTGTCACAACTAGAAAGTATGAGAAAGTTTCACTTTAACTAATAAAAATTTGTGTTACTTAAAAATATCAACTCCTTTATCACTTAAAATATTTAATGCAACTAAAGCAAAGGCAGGAGGATTGTCAAGAATTCAAGGTCAGTCTAAGCTATGTAGTGAGTTCCAGGCTACTTGGACTATGTGAGAAAGACTGTCTCAAAGTTTAGTAATTACAATTTTAAATTACATTTTTAAATAAAAAGTAATAAACAAAATAAAACAAAATAAAAATTATCAGTATATATGAGTGGTTTTAAACATTCTAATTTTTCTAAAGAAAGCCTTTCATGTTAAAGCTTATTTAATTTATTCTGTATTTTAAGAAACAATAGTTGACTGTAGTAGTACAATTATTTTATTAACTCATTCTGTCAACAGCACGTAATGCATGCTTTCTCTGTATACCAAATTCTATCCTCAGTCTTTTTCAACAGAATAGTTTACTCTTTGCTGTTGGTGGGTGGTATTCCAAGAAATACTACTACTGTATTTTATAGGTTATGTGCATGCATGTGTGTGTGTGAGAGAGAGAGAGTAGGCCTTAGTTACATATATTCACAACTGCTTTAAAATTAATAAGAAGCTTGAGGAACTTTCCTTGACCATAGTGTATTCAATGAATAATGCCCTTAAAGACTTAAAGACTCTGGGTCAATAATCAAATACATCCTTCCATTTAAAGTGAAATATCCAAGTCAAAGAAAGTTTAAGTTGTCACACTTCACCTCTCAAGACCCAAATTATAAGATGACTACCAACAGTGCAAAGTATGCAGTGGGCCAATTCATACTTGACTTATAAAATAACTTTGGGGAGACTAAAGAGAAGAATCAACAGTTAAAGTTGCTTGCTGCTCTTCTAGATCAAAGTTCAGTTCCCAGAACCCATGTTAGGCAACTCACAAATGACTATAACCAAGGAATCTTACACACTCTTCTGGTTTCCACAGGAACCACTGAACCATAGAAGGAAATAAATATAAGTATTTAAAAGAAAATACAACACTTTGGGAAAGGGACAGGAAGACCAAGCTGTCGTGCTTTGATTTGAGAAAACTGAAATTCCCAGTCAGTTTCTCTATGCATTCTGTGGCATGTGAAGTGTTAGTAAATCTTGTATAACATGTAGTCAATTGTGAAACTGAACACCCTGAAGGAAAAGGTTGGCAACCCTATCTACCATCAACTGTCTCATGCTGGAAGCTGCATTTGTCCATTTATTTATTAAAAAGAATTATTCACAGCATACAACATGAGTATGAAGGCACACACTTAGACTGTGTTAGGGGGTTAAGATGAGATATTAAGGAGTCAAACCAGTAAATACTAAATATGAAATTTAGATAACCTTCCTTGGAAACCACAGAGTATTTATGAGGAAGCAATTATCAATAAATTTGGAAGGTCATTGAAGGCCTTCACAGCTAAGTAGATTGGAATTGCAATAGAAGGACTGATATCAAGCTAACATCAATGTGCTACCCTGGTGGAGAGAGACTCCCAATAAGGGGCCACAGGGACAGAGATCTGGAACAAAAAGAAGCTTGTTTTGCCCCTGTGCCAAGGACAGAACACTTCCCTGGAGGCTCAGAGTGACAGAGGTCACATGGTGCAGGAGCCAGTGGAGGCACAGACAGAAGGCAGACCATACCAGCCTCTTTTCTGTATTAGCACTGCTCTGTCAGCAAAAGAATTTCTCCAGAAGGATTTACACATGGAAGTAATTTAACTGAAAACAATTTGAGTATCCATCAGAAGTGAAACAGACCCGATGACTTTAAGAATGTGGATGAAGTCGTTCAACATAGGAGGGACAGCCTATCCCTATTCTTAGGAAACTATAGGTAAATTCTTGTTTGTGACATTGTGCTAATTTATAAGTGGGACGTAAACTGAGACAGTACTCAGGGAATTCAATAATCCTGATAAACTGGTGGAAATACTGTAAGTTGAGGAAAGGTTAAGGTAAATGGATCACAAGAGAATGGCAATTTTTGAAAAATACATTCACGGAGATGAAAATGATAAAAAAAAAAGCACACGATTGAAAGCCAGACATTGTGATTCAAGTTATAATTCCATTAACTCGGAGCACATCTTCTTTAGAGAAGTTAGAAGGTGTGAAGTTCATTAACTTTTCTGAAGATCTACTACTTGAGATGATCGAACCAGGATTAACATGTAGGCAGCCCTTGAGCCTAGCCCTTGTGCTGTTGACATCATACACAAAGAGGAAAAACAGCAGAACAGGAGCAAGACAGCCAAAGGTGTATATCAGAGAGGTGGGGTGATGCTGGGGCATGACCAACACAAACTGTCCCCTCAAAGTTCTTTCATGAAGATCTTTCCACACCTAACTTCATGTATTGCCACTGGGTCCTATTCCTAAAGCCATGAAGAATTCACTCTCCATCCCAGATTTGACCCCATCTTTCTCTCACATTTTTGACAAATGAAATTCTCAAACTTAGTATTTTCTTTACTATGTTGTTAAATTTGTGATTTAACAACAACCCCTATTCCAGGAACTGGAAAAGTTCATAAATAACTACAGCTGTAACACATTTTCCTTGGGTTTAACTAGAATCAAATTATACTTTTTTCTAGAAGAAGCAAAACATACACATTCAATGATTTTATATATGATTTGTATTTTAAACAAAATCATTTGCAGCATACCTATAGATAATAATCTATTTTTGTCACCCATCTTCACTGAAAATAGAAAACACAAGGACTCATTAAGTAGTGCCCTCACCACCACACCTGACAACCTCAATTTGACCTCTGAAATTTAAATAGTGGAAGGAAATGACCATTTCCTACAAGTTTTCCTCTATCAGCCACATGTACCCTCCTAAACACACACACACACACACAAATAAATCAATAAATAAATGTAACAGAAGAATAGAAAAACCTACTCTTATAAAATCAATGGGACTTCAGTAGTTGATAGATGTTGTTTTGCACAAAGAACAGAAGAGGGTGATTGGCATGGATAACCTATGAGATCACCATTACTAACTATTGTTATTTGAAAAGCAAGAGCTTGTGGCTATTCCCCATTTCTGTCTCACACTCTCTGATCTGAATTATCTTCAAAATGCCAGTAAGCTTTATCAACCAGACAAGAAACTTGGGAAGTACAGTGACCACAAGTTGACCCCAAAAGCATTAATAAATGAACTAATACTTTGTACAGAGTGTCTATGCAGTGCCTGGTCAAAAAGCTAAACTGTTATTAAACATGCATGTGGTAAAGGAACACACAAATAACAATGAAAACTGCTGCTAAGAGTCTCAGATAAAATATAAGCCCATTGTTAAAAGTTATTAAGAATGAACTACTCTATGTGGAGTGGTTCAACCTATTACTTAAATTATAGTAAAATATCCATCTTACTAGTGGTGATAATAAGACACAAATAAAACAGAAATATAAAACATCAACAGTGAATACATGCCATGGACTCAGAGCTGTCAAAACTCTGCTTATTGTTTTGAAATCCCCTTTTTTTCTGTTTTTTTCCTAACATGCAAACTTAGACTTTCTGCTCCTAAAGAACTTGAAGTAAGTCCATAAATTGATGTGGGATTCCCCTCTGTATGCTGTGAATACCATTGGTGAATAAAGAANGGGCAGAACTTAGGTAGGCAGGGAAAACTAAACTGAATGCTGGAAGAAAGGAGGTGGAGTGAAAGAGAAGCCATGGTGCCACCACAGGAGACAAACATGCTGAAACTTTGCTGATAGGCCACGACCTTGTGGTGATGACAAATTAATGGAGATAGCTTAAATTAAGATGTAAGAGTTAGCCAATAAGAAGTTAGAGTTAATGGGCCAAGCAGTGATTTAAATAATACAGTTTCTGTGTGATTATTTTGGTTCTGAGCTGCTAAGCAGCCAGAAACCAACATGTGGTTCCCTGCAACAAACTGGTTCCCTGCAACAAACATGGCCAACTAAAATTTACTTAAAAACCTGAGAGAACTTGAAAAGGAATTCTAGACACAAAAATACAGAGTTTATAACACAGTTTCTTGCTGTTTGCTGGTGGCATGCCATTTTGAAATGCTGGCTTTCTGGGCCTTGCTGTCAACATGACCTCTGGCTCTTTCAGGATATGGAGCATTTGGATGGGTTTTTGAGCAATGTGCTATGGCTTGCTTGGTAGCAACATGGACCAGCTGTGTACCTAGAGATGGGGCATTGTACATGGCTCTCCAAGATGGCAAGCAGCTCCTCCATGCTGGGCTGGGCAGGGCAAGCAGGCAGTGCCATATTTCCTCTAGCAATGGCACAGCTTAAGTTTTTAAGAGGCACTTAACATTTTAAGACATGCTCCTGGACAGTAAAGAATTACAGATACACAATAGGACAGATTCAGACATAAAAGACCACTAAATGGCTCACAGTGTTGGATAAATGTGTCTAGGCTTGGGAGAGAGAAGAAAAAGAGTATAGAGATTTATAAAAAGAACTAAATGGTTTTTAAAAATAAAACAAAGTCTTTAAAGAGACAGAGTATAGACAGT
>LOJH01007957.1:17861-28288 GCA_001685095.1 Ellobius talpinus | reverse complement strand
TATCCTTCTCAAAGATCTCTGATGCAGTTTGACAGCTGAGAGGTTTTGTCAGTTGAAAAGGACAACCTCACCAAATAAACTTCAGTACAACTTCTTAACATGTTCTAAATAAAAGGTGTTTTAAGATGTACAAATACAAATTATTAAGGTGTGTACCTGCAAGTTATAAAGGTGTGAGAACAAATGCACATTATTAAATTTCTGTACTTTTCATTGTGCAAAAACATGTCCCAGTCATTCTGACATAAACATGCTGCTGTTTATACAGTGTATGTGTCCAAAACTTATGTTTTCACAAACTCAAAAAATTCTTGTGAGTTCCAGGGAGCCAAANTCTGCTCTGCCAACACCTTGCCAGGTCCAAGAGACACCAGACAGTTCCACACCATGAATCATGGACAAGAGTCAAGTGACCAGCTACCCTAGGATGTGACCAGCACCCAGCTATCTCAGGCCCCCTCCAAGAAAAATTTCAACACCCACAAATAAGCAGGAAGCAGTCTTGAGAATCTGCTGCCCCAATTCCTTCAACCTGCTATGTCTAACTCCCAGCCTTTTTATTGTAAGAAAAAGATGGGAATGTTGTAATCTGCTGGCCTGGTCTGTCACCTGGGTACCCTGTCCCTTTAAGAGGCAAGCCCCGCCCACTCCCAACCTCCCTATTCTGCCAAGGGAAACAAGTCTCTCCCTCCCCCCCTGCCCTTTTTCTGGAGAGGCAGCTTCTGCCTCTCTCTCTTCTCTCTTCTCTCCCCCCCTTTTCCCTCCATAACCCACTAAATAAACTCTACCCAAACTCTCTCTGCCTGGCGCATCTATCTGTCTCCTGCCTAGGCCTCTTTATAAATGGTAACAGTCCTTCCCACTGAACCACCTTCCCAGCATTAATAACCCCCTTGCTACATTAAGGCTCTTTCCTACCAGCGTCACCTCGCCTATAATACTGTTGACCATGAAAAATTGATTTGGCTTTGTGGCATCTATCTTTTCACCACATTTTTATAGAACCCTCTGTGGATTCTTCTTCTATTAATATTTTTGTTGTAGAGTTCATAGAGAGTTCAATAGTCCAGCTGACTTTGGTGGCATATGCCTGCAATCCCAGTGCTTAAAAGGCTGAGGCATTGGGCTACACCATGAGACCCTCTGTAAAGCCACAATGGCAACAACAATAGGACAAAACAGTAAAACAAGAATAAAACCGAAGTTCAGTAGTCTGCTTATCTCCACGTAGAAGGCCTCCGACCGGCATTTCCGAATGTGCTCCTGCACAGAGTTTCTGGCTTCTATTCCTTCGTCTGTTCTCCAGCTGCTACCCTTGCTAAGTGAACAGTTCCAGAGTTTCCAGTGGCTGAAATCAGAATCCCAGCGCTATCCTTGCCACCGTCCTGTGCCGTATTCCTTATGTCCGGTGACTACGTTAGCTCTTGTCCATCTCCTTCTGGTTAGTATTTTTCCTATGTAGTTAATGTAGTTAACCTCTTACTCTTGCTGGTCCCATTTCCTTTCTGTTCTTCATACTGTAACCAGTATTTTAAATACCATACCTGACACTTAGCTCCTCATTTTCACAAACCCTTTGATGGAGGATGATCCTCATGACCGCATCTCACAAAACCATCTTCAAAGATTTCCGTGTGTCCTTTGTTTACCAACCCCCACCCTCTCCTCTTTCTGTCAACCTTACTGAACTGTTTGAAATATCTGTATCTTGTTGCATTTCCCAGCTTTCCTGTGTGTGGTCTCTCAGCTGTTCTCATCTCCACTTCTGGGTTAATTCACACTTCATCTGAGACCCCAGGCTAAACACAGACTCTTTCTTAAAGCTTCTCTTGGTTTTAGCTACTCCCGGAGCCAACAGAATGCCCAGAGAAAGTCTTACCACGATAGAGGGTGGTAAGAGAAACATGTCTGTTTCTGTAACAGTGGTACGTCCCTCGAGGGCAGGACCAGGGTGACAGGTTGTACTGTTTCTGGGATCTTACACAGTGTGGCTACAAAGGGTTACTGGAGAATTGACTCTGAATCTAGGGCTTCAGTGACGTGGCCTGCATGTCCTGAAAATGTTGTTCTCATGCTTGTTTTATTGCTAGGGCCATGGTCACTGAGCATCCACTGTGGGTCATGCTATTTCCCAAGGAGAGGGGGAAATGTCTAAACTGGTCTTAGTTCTCTCACTTAAACAACATTTAAATAAACTCAATTTCACAGTTTTCCTTTAGGTGCAGTGTCAAAATGAGATTGTCAGTCTATGTAATTATCAAATATGCAGGATATCTGACTTGCAACCCCTGTGGGGGTTGGGAACCACAGGTTGACAACCGCTGGTCTGGGAACTGGTGCATAGACACTGCAGAGACTAACCGTTGACTGAGTAATAGTGACCTTGTGGTGATGGATTTCCTGTTTAGATTTGCTATAAATTGGGGGCTGGAGAGATGGCTCCACGGTTAAGAGCACTGTCTACTCTTCCAGAGGACCCACATTTGATTGGCAGCCCCCACATGGAAGCTTACAACTGTCTGGAACTGTCTGTTACAGGGGATCTGATGCCTTCATACCAGTGTACATAAAATACAGCTAAATATTTGATTTTTGGCCCCTGGCATCCAGTCATTCATTAAATTTCTGGAAATGTTGGTGGCAGAATAGTGTTCTTCCACAATGGAGTTGTTCAAGGATTGTTCTTGAACTTGCTGAGCTGTACCACTTGTTTCTTATCTCTAATAATTGGATGAATAATAAACGAGCAAGCTGATCTTCAGGTTGCTTTTAGGAATGAAGTTAGTTATGTGTCTCGAGTCAAAAGGGGTCATTGTGGGACACGTGAAGTCGTTATTTGTGAGTTAGTGGAATCCTCAGTGGTCCCCTGGAGGAACCGTATTTACATGCCTGGCACCATGATCCTATCTGGTAGAGACTGTGAATAACAGCGTCTTACATATCCAACTGTTGCGGTCCCCAGCCAGGGTACTCTAACACACTGTCATCACACATAGATCGTTAACAGAAAGAACGAGTTTCCTGGATGAAACCATTCCTCTTCTGTCTCCACAAAGAGGAAATTGTTCTACGGAATACTTCCTTAAGCCACCATGCAGACCGTGGAATGAATGTGACAATAAGGTCCATTTATTGTCAGACTCCATACAGAAGGAAAAACTAAAAGCTGAGTAAATGGAATTTATTGCCTGAGTCAACTCAAATACTCTTTTTATTTTGTTTTTATTTTACTAGATCTTATTTCTATTTCCTTCTGAAAAAAAAAAACCACAAGCCTTTAATCCCAGCACTCAGGAGGCAGAGGCAGGCAGGCAGGTCTCTGTGAGTTCAAGGCCAACCTGGTCTACAAGAGCTAGTTCCAGGACAGCTAGGACTGTTACACAGAGAAACCCTGTCTCGAAAAAAACCCAAACCAAACCAAAACAAGACAAAACAAAAAAACCTCATTTGTTGGAATCAGTGAGACTCAAGAGTTAGATCATAAAACTTATTTTTCCCCTATAAATGTTTGAATTAGAGCAAACACCACTGAATCTGGTACTCCTTAAATAGAACCTGAACCAAAGAGATGTTTTTTGTGAAACCCTGGCTATACCTGAAAATAAATGACTCTTGAGATATCTAAGTTCCTTCAACCTCAGAGGCTCAGCATTTTTAGAATTTGATTTAAGGAAAAAGGAGTAAGTGTTAAACACCGCCACATGACAAGTTGGGTTTACTAGAGCCCTCTGTTAGAACATGTTGAAAGACAAGATCCATTTTTGACAGAATCAGCCAATTATCTAAGATAATTATCATAGAGCGCTTATCACAGAGAGAGCTCTCTGTGAGCTGTGTGTGAGGTGGAGGATAGAAATCTTACTAATGGAGAAGATGCTGAAGTCAGTCCTCAGCGGAGGCCTCTTCCCCCTTATGCACCAGGAGGATGCTTTTCCCAACTCCAGTCCCGAGAGAAAGATTTCAAAGTGATATCATTCATCAATAAAGTGTCTCAGGAGCAAGTGTCAATAGGAACCAATAGCATCTTTGAAAATGATCTTGCCCAAGAGAAAGGGCTTGGACAGAATGGTGAGTTTGGAATTGAAGGCTGCTTAGAGTCGAGGGCCGCCATCCAGAGGCGTCGTTCCCAGTGTAGGAGGTAGAGTGTGGCCATTTTTAACAAGCTCACCACAGAAAGAGGCTGCTATTTTGTGCCTGGTCTACCTCACTATTCCTCCCCGGGTGCTCCTGAGAAGGCTAAAAACATTTACAAATTTTAAAGGAAGCTGATTAAAGAGAAAAGAATCCAAAGACACTCAGACTCCCCCTCCCCAGGATGCTTTCAAGCACAAAGCAACCCTGAGCTAGGACTTTGGGTGCATAAAGTTGGGGTCTCAGTACCTTGGTTCTAAACTGCTTTGAACTCGGTGTTTTTTGGTAGAAATTAAGCCAGAGGCCTTGCACTTGCTGACACTGAACTAAAGCCTCAGTCCCAAACAGTTCCTAGCTTCTCATATGACAGAATGTTTGGAGACCTAAAAAGGCAATGGAATCTGCTTGAGATTTTATCTGTATTTTAAAAAAGTGCAATGGAAGTGTAAGCCAAATAAGTCCTTCCCAAGTTTCTTTCGGCCATAGGGTTTCACCACACAATAGTAACCCTAACTAAAGACCACTTTTGAGTTCACATTCTGGTGAGGCTAACTTTGAAAGAAAGGAAGGAAGAAAGAAAGAGAGAGAGGGAGGGAGGGAAGAAGGGAGGGAAGGAGAAGAGAAAGAAAGAAAGAAGGAAAGAGAGAAAGAAAGAGAAAAAGAAAGAAAGAAAGAAAAGATGGGTCATATAAACCTTTAAGAATGCTTACTTATTTACTTTAAAATGCAGTTTGATTCTTTATGGACTTCTTTTATATAGCTATGCCATGGCTACACAGCTTTATTGTATGTGCACGCATAATTAGGGACTTCCACAGTTGCGAGGATATTAAAAGATGTTCTTGTTTAGCATATTCATTGTACAAATGAGAAATAGGACAATGGCGTTTCACAGGTTCTGGGAGCACTTAAGTTCTGTGATTTTTATGGCTCTGGCAGCTACTCTTGAAACAGAATGAAGTCATATCTGTCTTCTGAGATACACATCAGACTATTTTAGAACTCTCAGCACATCTCTGCGCTGGGCAGTACTCAGGACACGAGGTGGCTGATTGCTTCTTGCAGAACTTACAAAGAGGATTATGTCACAATTTTTTTTTAATTAAACTTGAGGCCTGGCAACCTAAACAACTGCAGTACTTGACCAAAAGCCAAGCCTGGGAAACTCAACTCAGAGTTTTAAAATTGCCCTTATTTTAGACAAGATCATTTAAAGTCACATTTACAGAACATCTGAGCCTGTTCTGTTCAGATATTTAGTTGACAGATTTCTAAAATGTTAAGGCCAAGACTCTACACCCCTGGGATTTTTTTCTTCTTAGTCACATGACATAGGTAAATCCAGAACATTCTTTCTAGGACCTTTATGGACGGAGAACAGAGAAGTAGACAACGGTCAAACTCCATTTAGATCTCTTTTTCCCTTCTCAGTTCCCTATTTAATATAATCAAATAGCCTCTTCCTTGCCCTTCACAAGCAAATGACAGTGTGCACCGTGGTGCATGGTGGGAGATGAGGGAAGAAGGGCATCTCTCTCCCCAGGGAATCTGGCAAGTGTCCATCCCGCCCACACCCTCTGTTCTTCTTCCTCCCTCCTCCAGGGGTCATCACCCTCAGCAGCTGGAGTGATTGAGAGTTCAGTTGGAGCCCAGTGGGCCAGGGCCTTGCTAGTTAAACAAACCCTGAGCATAGTGAGTTTATATTTGGGTCTTGGTCTTCAGAAGGCTCCTCATTGTCATAACCCGGGGCTCTAGTCTCACCAACATTTCTGCAACTGGGAGCCTGAGGATAGAGAACCAGAATATGAGGAAATCCACTTTGGTCTTGGGGATCCCCCAGCCCAGTTTCAGGATGACAGTAGATTCATTCTTCCACCAGCTTCGTGCAGAAAGCCTGCGTAGTCTTCAACAGTGTGGCGCTTCCTCCTTAGCCAGGTTGCTGGTCTTGAAGAAGACAAACCCAGCCTCTCTTGTTTTGCTGAGAGTCTCCTTTTTAAATACTTATTTTTAAGTGTGTGTGTGTGTGTGTGTGTGTGTGTGTGTGTGAACTTGAGTGCAGGCGCCAGTGGGGGCTGAAGATATCCAGTCTCTCTGGAGCTGGAGTTAACATTCCTTTGGGAGGCACCTGACTTGGGTGCTGTGAATTGAACATAGATCCTCTGGAAGAGCAGAACCTGCTCTCAACTGCTGAGTCATCTCTTTGGCCCCCCACTGAGATTCTCCTTTATATTTGACTGTGACAAGGAGTCCCAACTCTTGTTCATGACAGCTTGTTTTGAAAGCACCCTGATGAACATCACCTGATAGGCTCATTGACCTCAGCCGTCGTATTGATCAGGGAGTGAGGGTGAATCATAACTACTGAAATAGCTCTTGCACATCAGCCGTTTGATAAATCAGCGGGTTAGTTCTTGAAAACACTGAAGGTTAACTGAGGGTTTGGCAAGGGAACTGAGCTAGCTTATATCAGTATTTCCCCGTCTTCAAGGGCCTCAGAGCCCTTCTCTAGCTTCTGCACTTGGCTTCTGGAGAGGGGACAGAGTAAATGACCTTATGAGCAGATCCAGGGAAGATGGGCACATCAAAGTGACTCACAGGCAGAACCTCATACTTACCTCCCTCCAAGGGCCAGGAGTGGCCCTTCCCCCCACACACCAAGGGGAAAGAAACTCCGAGGGACTTGAGTGCTGACTGTTACAACATCGGCATCGGCCAGACACTCTGAGGAAACAGTTGTGCAGGGTTAGAGGTTAGGGTCAGAGCCAGCCTCTTCTCAGCTTTGAGACCTTTACAAACTGTGTACGACAATAGTTAGGGTATTGCTGATCGGATTGTTGCTAGGTTTAAACATGGGGACTAAGTTTAGAACAGCGGCTGTACCTTTGAAATACCTTGTGAATGTTAACTATTTGTAGTAAATGTGAAACACTTAGAAACCAGGTCCAATGTACCAGACTAGGTCGGCTATGTCTACAGATGAAATTACTGTCCACTTAAAGATCTTAGCTAGCTTTGATTTGTGATGCTAGAATTGTGCTGCACTTCATGCTACAACAAGACAAGGGTCTGAAGCGCTGAACGAAGAAACTTGGTAGAGAATGAAAGGCTCAGGCAAGCAGGGCTAGAAAAGAACAAGTTGGTTGTTTCACACCTTCCTCGCTCGCTCACACCTTCCTCGCTCACACCTTCCTCCCTCGTAAGGGTGGCATCAGCCTTGTCTTGGCCATGTGAAGCTGGCCTGTGTGCCCATTTGGCTGTCACCTTCCTTGGGAGTGTAGAACTTCGCCTGGAGTGACTCCATGTGAAGCTCAGCGAAGGAACTCAGTCCAAACCAACCCCCCCATCGATTTTATCAGCCGCTAGTTACTCCTCTCCTTACTGATGACTTCGACTAAACCTGTGGTTTTCTCATCTACAGAACTCTCCACCTGTCTGCATCTGCTTCTCTTCTCTTCCCTTCTTTGCTGGAGCTTTAATTGTTTCTGTTTGCAAGTTTCGTTTCTCTCCTCCTTGGTGCATAGTTCGGCTGTGAAAGTCCCTTTGGTCTGTGCCCCTCCCTGTGGCTCCCACTTCCTTCTCCATCAAATGCCTTCTGAAAACTTCCTCCTAATGAAATCTGGTCTTTATAGCACAGTTCAAGAATTTCTCTAAATTAAGTGCATTGTCTCCTGCTTTTCCATTTCTTCCTTATATTGTAGCATGCTCAGAGGAAATGCAACCCAAGGGAGTCATGGCCATTAGTGGCAGCAAACTCAATTGGGAATTGGGTTTTATGTAGTCTCTGGGATCCAGACAGGACAAAATAGTCAACAGATTTTATAAATATCAGACAGAACCTGAGGTGAAGGGGCTGTCTCAGGCCTGAGCATGGGAAACATGGCACTGATCAGGTTTTTGCATTTTATCCTCTCTCTTGCTAAAGCCTATTAGATCACATTCCTAAAGCTAGCTCCCAAGATCTATTCCCTTATTTGGCCATAGATTCATTCCTGAGACAAACCATCAAGGTCCAACAATCAAAATTCATTGTTTGGCTAATATGTTCAATCAGGATTTACCAGCTCACCCTGGCACAGACTCCCCTTTTCTCGCCTTAAAAACCCAACTCCTACAAAAAAAAATACTTGCTCCCTGCTTGCTTGCTTGCTGAGGTTTGCTGCCTGTCTTTGCAGCCCCGCCTACCCTTGCACTTCCTAGGTAGCCAATCTCCTCTGTGTTGAGAATTTGATGTCCAGGTGTGTCCTGTACCGACCCTGAGGGGACTGCCCTCCCTTTAGCTGAGATAGAGAGTTGACAGGTTTTATAATGATCTTATCTGTGCAAACACCACCTGGGGAATTTGGGCTGACATCCTGTGACTGGCAGCTTTAAGGGGGCACAAGAGTCGCTTCCCCACCTGGACCAGTGTGCACAACAGGTATTCAGAACTGTGTGTAATCAATCTTTATTTATGGAAAAGGAATTAAAGTGAGAGATAGGAACTGGCTGATGAGAATAAGCAATCAGACTTACAGAAGACTGAATACTTTCTTCTGCTTTGCAGCACCCTACTTTTGATGGCATTTTAAAATTAAAGGAGTAAAGTCATTGTTGACAAGTTTTTTTCTTTGCAGCCAAGCGGACTCTAGCAATGGAGGAAAGACTAGCTAAGTGGACCGTCTTCTCCCTTCACATTTTTCTCTTCAAACATTAACAAGACACCTTCTCCAGATTATCCTTAATGGGCGACAGGCCTTTCCTCATATATTCATGGGGGTGAAATTTTCAAGTCACAGAAAGCCAAAAGATCACATCCTATCAAGTTAATTTTTAAGTTTGAGTGTTCTATAGTTAAATTTCAAACGCTGAAGATGAGACACAGCTGAGAAGATCGTGGACTGTGTGGTTCTGAGCTTCTGTCATGGGAATTAGCTGCATGTTGAAATCGTAGTAGGAGAGAGACTGTCTGGACTCTGTGTTCCCCAACTTTGTATTCACTTACATTTGGATGTGTGACACTCACTGCTGGTCTTCACTTCCAGGGAACTGTGCACAGAGGTGTCTGTCGAGAGTTCATGAGATAACTCCAAGATAAACAAGTGGCCAGGAAAAACAGGAACTCAAAAAAAAAAAAACAACCAAAAAACCCAGGCTGTTTTGCTTCCTAAAAACAGTGTGAGTTGGGGTAAAAACTGGGTGTAGCAGCGCACGTCTTTAATCCCAGCATTCAGGAGGCAGAGGCAGGTGGATCTCTGTATGTTCCAGGCCAGCCTGCTCTACAGAGTGATGTCTAGAACAGCCAGGGCTCCAGAAAGAGATTCTGTCACAAAAAAAGGAAAAAAAAAGGAAAAAAAAGAAAGAAAGAAGAGAAAGAAGGTTTGAGAGAAGAGAAAGACACTCATAATCCATTAGCATGAAGAACTTGGCCTTTCTCCTGGGATAAGTACTGAGTACAGGAAAGTTGCTGTGTTGTGATAGCCTCCACCAGAGAAGCTAATCTCCAGGACTGAGAACGGAGGGTCCTGACCAGACTGGAGGTGGGTGGTGAAGAAACAGGCAGGTTCCCAGGACCCCTTTCTCCCTCACATGTTCTAGAACCTTAAGACTCAGGTCTCCTTTTCTGTAGGTCCACGGATGCAGAACTGGTGTGCTGATTTGAGGGATCATGGGGGGGAGACAGATGCTGAGACCAGGAGAGCTTTGTAATGTACTGCGAGTTTGTTGTTCCCGACAGTGAGACGACATTTGTAAAAACATTCCAGGTTTGCTCACATCCTAGCCATTTGATAACAGCTGAAAGCCTCCATCCCTGAGCTTTGGGACTCTGAAGAGGCACAGTGTCAGTAACTTGGACGATCTCTTTAATTTGCATTGAGTGTTGCTTATCCTCAGCAATTTTTTTTCTAACAGAGTCTTACTATGTAGCTCAGACTAGCCTCAAACTCTTAATCCTTCCGCAGATTGGGATTACCTATTAAATCTAGTATTTACAATACTAAATTATGGTCTATGTTTTCTTTTCTGGAACAAGGTTCCGTGTAGCACAGACCGGCCTCCATCTGTTTACGTAGCTAAGGATTACCACGAACTCCTGAGCCTTCTCTGTCTACCTCTCAAGTGCTGGAATTACAGGTCCATGCTGCCATGCCCAGGTATAGTCTCACAAAAGGATTCTGTGGCTGTGACTTATGGAAGAATAAAAGAGAGATGAGAGAAGTGATGTTAGACTTAATATTTGGTTTTATTAAAAGTAATCTTATTGGTCTCAAATCTCTCTCTCTCTCTCTCTCTCTCTCTCTCACACACACACACACACA
>LOJH01007956.1:5475-23473 GCA_001685095.1 Ellobius talpinus | reverse complement strand
AGCTAATGGGCCAAGCAGTGATTTAATTAATACAGTTTTGTGTGATTATTTCAGCGCTAAGCAGCCAGGAACCAACAGCGGCTCTTTCCTCCTATATCTCTCCTTTTTCTTTTCTTCTTTTTCTCTTTCCTCTTTATTTCTTTCATCAATTCTTCCTTCCAGTTCTTCCTTCTTACTCAAATATGAACAAATTTCAGTGCTCTAATACCATTGAAGTTATTTGACTCCAAAGTACCATGTACCAAAGTACCAAAGGCCATGATTTTGGACTTTTTTCCCCTCACTTCATTTTCTTAAATATATTCAACTGTCATATTTTATGATTTTTAGATCACTTCAAATATTATTGTTTTCATTACTCCACCTAATTCTTGCTGGCCTATTTCTCTAGTCTTTCTATATCTCTAACCCACTTGGCAAAGACTGATAATCTAATCTTGCTAAGGGCTATCTCTGGCCATGGTCAAAGAGTCTTCTTGCTTCAAAAAATTGTCATTAATTTTGGTCCTGATCAGCCATAATCTCTCCCCTGTTCTGCTTCATCCTGCCTCAGTGTTCTTGTCACCTACCACAGTATCATGAGGTCCTGGAGGTAGCTGGATCATAAAATACTAGAAAAATTTGCAGGACTACATTTGTTAATTGACTGTAAGACAGTAGAGAGAAACAGACCAGGGACCAAAGATTTCCTTCAAAGGCACCTCTCAGACCAATGACCTACTTCTTCCAATCAAATACCACTTCCCACAGTTCCCCTAGAAACCAAACAGTTAATTCTGTTATGATTCTGTCAGTGAATTAAATCTGTTTCTGGTCAGAATCTTCATGATCCATACATATTTTAATGGTGGATACACAATTGAGGAATCAAATTTCTAACAGATGAGCTTTTGGGGGTATATTTCGTCTCCCAGTCTGCCAAGCAACATCTTCTTGAAGATAAGGAGCACAAAGTCAAGTTGTATTCAGGAACTATTTGAGTGAGAAGACATGGGTTTTTCAGAGCATATATTCTTTAAAAAATATTGAGGGGTCCTTAAGTTTTGTAAATAACATATTATAAAGGAAGAAACTGGGATTTTTTTCCCCTCAATTTGACAATTTGCGAGCCACTAGTTGGATGAGGTTTCTGTCTGGAACTAACATCTGACTTCTCCAAAATTATATCCCATCAGATATACTCAAGATCTTCATAATTGAGACAATTTGCATAATGGATGAAGAGTAAAGATTCAAATTGTTTGGAGATTAAAGGACAGATTTTAAGGGATAAATCCTAGACTCTAGGATCCATGAGAATAGAAGCTAGTCTCATCTAATGCCCCCAAAATGGACCATGTCCCCTGTTTAGCTAAATGTTTTTTCAATAAATGAATTAACCATACTGCTTGTGTTTTGGTCAACACTATAGGTAGAGGGGTAGATAACATTCTTACTGCTGTTCTGTGAAAGTTTATTTCCTCAAGTTCGTTTTCCCCATAGCTATAAAATCACTGTGTTGTAAATTAAGGACCTTCCCCAAGGGCTTTACTCGTGTATTTATTTACAGAGTTTCACTTTAGCTTTACAGATAGCATTAGTAAGGGAGCACAGAGGAAGAGTCATTGGGCACTGTTTTAAAGGCTACTGATGACCTCTTGTAGTAGTAGCCTTGTCTGTCTGTTACATGGTGACTGACATTCTAAAGTTAAGAAGGCGAAAATGGATGAGCATGAACTACATTTTAGCATATTTACTTTCTATATTTCTGGAGAAATTTTATATTTTTGTTTGTTAATTTATATGTTTCTTAGCATTTGGCCATGAGATTCCCTCCTTTGTTTCAGTTTCTGATCTGGAAATTGTTCTACTAGCAAAAACTATTTATCCATTCAAAATGTATATGCACATATTGGCTTACAATGTAAATTGCTAAACTATATGAGTAGGAATTGTGATCTAAAGAATATCACCACAGGCTAAGATCCAAAATGAGAAAAAGCTATTACTGAATCTCAGGAAGGTAACAGATAATACTTCAGAGCTTAAACAGAATTGCTAAGACTGCTATTAATATTCTCTTTATATACAAGTACATATTATTTCACTTCCTCGTATCTTTTTCTCAAATTAGCTTTTTTTCAATTAAATATTACTATTTGTCTGTATTTGGCTGCTTATTCTGTTGGACTGAATTTCTTACAGAAATATTAATAGTGAAATCTTAGTTCTCTCATGCCAGGCTTCAACGTGCTCCATGTTTCTTGTGTTGGTAACAATTATTGTGTTTGGGCTCATAGAAGTTATTATAAAGAATACCTTCCATAAATACAATAATTTTGGAGTTAGTGTTAAAATAAAATAATAGTAAGGCCCATTCACGTATTTGACATCTATTTCAATAGATGGGATTCGGAAATAACAACGTAAAAAAGCATTCTCTTGGCCTTATCCTGTTCTTTGTCTATATGTACTGTTTGCTCAGATTAGTGTGGCTGGTAGACTGTTGTTTAAACCAGTTGATGCAAATTAGCCTTGTAATTTCCTTTGTAATAAAAAAAATCTGTTCTTGCTCACCTCATCGGCAGTTGGCTGTTAGTCAGGCTCTTGTTTTATGTTCCTATTAAGGACAAAGATCTCAGAAGAATACTAAATATATTCTAACTACCATCTACTTCAGGTGTGGTTTTAAAATGAGCCCCCCCAACTTTAACATTAGTTTAACACAAATTTTATAAATCATTGACTGACTGTCACTCTTGAAAGTACCTAAGTCTATATTTATTTTAATAAATTTCTTGAGTATACTGTTTAATTAAAACTTCTGACATATATCGATTTGGGCAGATAAAATAATTTCTAAAAGTTTTACAAAGCTATCTGTTATCATTAATAAGCAAAGACTAACTAACATATCAAAGCATATTAATTTATAATGGATACCAATTGTGTTTTAGTACTGGCATGATTTTTCCATATTGTCTTTTGTCCTTCTTAATGAAAACAGTGACCAATAATAATAAATATAGCACCTGATAGATTCTTAAAATAAATCAACACTGGCATTAACAACAACCCTGACTATATTTCATTTCTTATTTTGCAGAGGGGGAACTCAAAGCAGGTTAAACAATTTGATTGATGCTTTATGTCAGAGAATTACAGAAGCTATATCATTCTATCATTCCATAGAAGACGTATGAAACTTAGAGACGTTGCTGCTATGAAGCCAAGCCAGGATCTCAAAAGAGCATCCACCCCAGTTCTCATTTTGGCATACATCACTCCTCACCCCTAACCTCTTTATAGCTTTTCTCAACAATCTGGGAATCGAAAGCTTCCTCATAGGGCCTATATGAACACTAATTACCTGGATAGACTCAGGATGTTTTTAAAAGAAGTGTTGTCCTTATAAATATGTATAGGCAGAGTTCTAAATATTTATTTCTTTTTATCTCAATCTCCCTCATTGCAGTCAAGTACAGTTGTCCCTTGGTGTCCATGAGGCAAGGTTGGGGGATTATGCTAGGATTGCTCTACCTGCAGTTGCCTAAAGTGACAGATGTTCAAGTATTTTACATAAACCGCATAGTGAGTATATAGATCGCATAGCAAGACTCCAACCTGTGCCTTAAGTCACTTCTTGGTCATAACAAATACCTAATTATAATGCAAATGGTAATAAATGACTGCTCTACACCATATAGATGCATTTTTTACAGATAGCATCTCACCTTAGCTTGATCAAGATTGCTTAATCTGCCTGTGTCACCCTCCAAAGCATTGATGCTATAGCTATGCACCACCATGGCCAGCTTGAGTGTTCTTAATCCAAGGCAAGTTGAGTCCATTGACGTGAAAACTACAAATATAGAGGGCAGGCTATATTCTTCCATCTTTGCCCCTGCCTTCCACTCCGAAAGTTGGCATTAAGGATCTCAGCCTGTCCATCGTTCATACCCCTGTGCTGGGAAAGACATGCTTCTGGAGCTCCTCTAGTCTAATAAGATGATACTCTCACTCATTTCTTGTCCTCAGCAGCTCTCACAATGTATGGCTTTAGGTGGATAAAAAGATATGTTGCACTTAATTGCTCTCTTTTGTGGGCAGAGAAGTGAGACCAGATCTGACCCTCCTAACGTGTTCACATCAGAGCCTGGAAGGCAGAAGTCAGAATCCACCTCTACACAGCTGCATGTGGCAAAGAGGATTCATTGGCCATTAAGTCAATTGATCAGCTTTTTGCACAGAAACGAGGCAACACAGAATATCCACCCCTCCCAAATACACACAAATAGAATGAGAACAAAACTCAAAATGGCTTGTCGCCAGCTGGTCCTTTATGGATTTATTTGAACAATAGCAATACAGATATAACAGCACCAGTAATAACAGTAGTATCATCCAATACTCTGTCATATGCTAGAAATCATTCAAGCCCTTAGTACATGAATTATCTAAGCTAATTCACAGAAAATAAGGGTTATATTATCCTCATCTTAGAAGGGAGCATGAAACTTGGAGAAATCACTGCTATGATGTCAAGTCAGGATTTGCACACACTGTTCATCTGCCCTTTTCTCTGGATTCCCCCCACAGCACCAACCTGGAATGGAGCCAGGAAAATAAGAGGTCCCTGCATTGTATAAAATGCTACTGTTTCTTTCATACGCTTTGTATAATTATAGATTTATAGCAGTGCAATGATCTTTTATAAACTATTTATACACTTAAAGTAGACTCTACACCAAACAAAAAGTACATTGTTATTTTCATGAAATTATTAAGTGTATGTTTAAGATTTAGAAGCCAAATAAGGCAAGTGCTGGCCCCAATGTTACTGTTGGTTTCACTTTATGGAGGGGCAAGTATGTGGGGTGAGGTGGCCTCTTAACCATGGCTTTAAGGGATGTAGTTCCTGCATTTGATGACTACTTTCCATACAGTTCCACATTTAGGAAGCAAGTCTTCAGCTAAGCACAACAGCTCCTACCTGGAATCCCAGCATTTGGAAGACTGGTGCAGGAAGATTACTGCAAGTCTGAAGTCAGCCTGGTGCTTGAGCTACATTTCAAACTTCAGGCCAGCCTTGAATAGGATGAGGCTCTATCTCAAGAAAACAAACAGAGGAAGGAGGAGGAGGAAGGAGGTGGACAAGGAGGGGGAGATCTTCAGAACATATCATTTATGTTATACCTAGGATTATTCCACATATGATAGAAGACCGAGAAGGAAATCTTTAAAGTGCTGTCTCAGCATCAATTTTGGACAGTCGCTATTAAAAATGTGAAGTTCTTATGATGCTGCTATCCAAACAGAAGATGGATGGAGAAGGAAGAGCACAGCTCAAGCGAACAATCGGTTCTTTAGCAAAGATCGCCCTGGAAGAGGTCCCCACTCTGGCTCTCCTTCTGATTTCCCGATTACAATCTTCTAATTTCATTTGTGTTTATTTAATTATTCACCCATTTCGGAAATAAAGTTACCAGTAAAATGACTACGTTTTTAAAAGAATCCAAGGCTGTTTCAGTCTGCCAGTGTGTAATGTCTTGTAACACTGGCCAAACCCAGCAGTAGACTAATTTGAAAATGAGTCTATCCTCTACAGAATCTCCAATATTCTCTCTCATTTACCCTTCTTTCTTGAATCTCCCACCTCCACACACCCACCAAAAAAGGGAGAGGGGAATAAAAACAGATTACAGTAAATTTTGGCAAGGAATCCTATTTGCATCATTTTCTTGAAGTCACGTGCTTTGGATTTCCCCTTGTTTATGATATATTAAAATGCCTTCCAGATGTTTTTAATTATAAGAAAACATTTTCAAGAAAGCAGAGTAATCCATAATAAAATTTCCTTTCTTTTAAATGGCCAATAAATTAGTATAGCCCAGCTTATCAAACTGACCCGTAGTTCCGAGAATGACCTACTTCAGGAAAGTCAGGCATGGAGTTAAGCAACTAGAGTTGTGCTGAGGTCGTATGGGGTTCTTGTTTGCAACTGAGGCTGCTCTGAGCCTGGGATGCCCCCAACTCCACTCCCAGGCCAAAGCTCATTGACTGGAATTGCTTAAATGTCCCCCACAAATATAAACACCTTCGTGGTGTGGGGAAGTAGAGAGGAGCAGCCCATTGATACTGTATATGCTAAGAGTGGGATGTGGGAGGGGCAGCATTTAACTTCTGGTATGTGATGCTGAGGTGAAGCTGCTTGAAGACATTTTCATTTGCTGATGCTGGATGCATGCCCAGGCTGCCATGGTAGAATTTAGGAAGAAACATAGAGAGGAGGGGAACCACAGAACATCCATGGAAAAAGAACATCCAAGGGAGACCGAAGAATAAATACACACAAAGACTGTTTCCAGACATGGAAGACCTAGCATCTGGGAAGGGGTCTGAGCTCTGAAACTTCCCCCTGTGATCTTCTCCATTAATGCATAAGGTTACCTGTCTCTTCAATCTAATAATGAGTTAGAGTTATATTAGTTTATAATTCAGGAGAAAAGAACACAGAGCAGGCCTGGGAGAATACTCAGGTCACTTTGTGAGGTATTCCAATAGCAATGAGATCAACATGACTGTTTTATTTCTGTTTACCAATGTTAGTTGCTAAAACAGAATGACTTTGTGGGTCATTAGCATGGTGAGATCTCAGATGTGCCTGCTGATCTTCTGCCTTCTGTGGGAGATCAGGGTCCTGAACAGAAAGACAGCTCTTCACGCTTCATTCACAGTGTGAAGTTAAACTTGAATGGAATATTCAGTTTTCTCATTTAATGAAAGGCTTTCTCTCTTATTACCTCATATTTTGTTTGATACTATAAACAAATATAAGCAACTGTAACTTTGGAAAAGCGTTTTATTAAAAGCAGCATCTCCAAAGAGGCTATGCTTTGAGGAACTTTGGGTTTTTGTTTGTTTGTTGGTTGGTTGGTTGGTTGGTTGGTTGGTTGGTTGGCTGGTTGGTGTGTTTCAAGAAAGGATTTCTCTGTGTAGCCTTGACTGCCCTGACTGTATAGACCAGGCTGGCCTCAAATTTAGAGCTCTGTGTGTCTGACTCCTGAGTGCTGGGATTAAAGGCTTGTGTCACCACCACCTATTTTTAGGAACTTTTAAATACAGGGAATGAGGCAATATGTCAGACACACACTAAGTGGTAAATCAATATATATCAAGCACCATTGTATCCTAAAGAAAGAGAACCCTAGAGAAGAATAAAATCAGAATTTTCACTTGATGGGTGAATGGGGCAACAGAAGAAAGCTATGAAGGTAGCCCAGGGATGCTTCAGATTAAAGATTAGGAACCTAGAATTTACTGTAAAGAATGGAGTTTCAGCCAGTGTCTAGATGGGAGAATGTAAAGGTTCTAGTTCAGGAACTGTTACCTCCTTGGAGGGTTCTGAGCTGTAGAACCAGGAATGAATACAAATGGAAACAAAACACTATTGTTTATTCTCTGGTTAAAATGTGCCCATCAAGAACGAGCAGAAGCTACTGGAGCTATGCTCACTGGAGCAAGGGAGCATAGCCTGGGGTTATTTCCTAGGAGTATCAGTATCACTGGTGGCAGAGGAAAGGAAATGGGTAAGAGAAAGTGCCCCTGTGGCTTTTCCAAAGACCATCAACCCACTCATACATACAGATCAAGAGATTGGAAGGATCCTTGGAAAATGTCACTAAAGGAGAGCAATGAGCTAGCTAAGAAAGAACAGAGGATAGAGTGAGTCAGGGAACTTCCAAGATGAGTGTTTAAATGGGACTTTGGGCATTACCAAATATCATCACATTAATGAGTAGAGGTGAAGAAATGTAGACTGAGTGGCTCAACACCTCCACATTTATTTTTAATTTACTATGAGTCAGGGGAGAGTTTGAGCAGGATTCAGGAAACAGACTGCCAATAACACTAATTATTTCATCCATCAGATTCCCAGACTTCCATGGGCGTCTCCTCGGCTATTACTCTATCAAAGCAGCCCTGTCTCTTTCATGTTGCTTGTCTTCTGACTATTGCTCATGTCCTGGACAGTACGGCATCTCCATATCTCCAGTACTTTAATAGGGACTCTAAAACCCGGATCTGTATTTTGCTCATGAACCACTTTCATATACCTGGATTAGGCTTATTCCTAGTAGGTCCATGCTATGGTATCAACGTGAAATGCTCCCAACTGCCTTGTATATTTTAACACTGGATCTCAGATGGTAGTACTGATTTGGAGGAGGTTGTGGTACTTGGGGAGGTGGGGGCCTAGTTGTAGGATGTGAACTGCAGGAGAAGGGTAGATGTCAGGTTATCTCTTTATAGGCAGTCTCTGTTTCCTATCTCTGCTCTCAACTTCCTGTTCCATACTGCTACAAGAAGGTAACGAGTACCTGTGCTGTCTCCTGCTTCCATGCCTTGCTGCCAGTGTGAACTGTATAGCCCTGCAATCCATGAGCCAAAAGAAATCCCTCGATCCTTAAGGTGCCCTTTCAAACATTTGGCTAACAGTAAAAGTAACTGATATGACAAACAGATTGAAAAAATTAAGCCATACTGAGATCTAAGAATAGTCCAAACTAAGTCATTGTAGGTGACAGCATAAAAATATGGTGATTTTTCTCACCCTGAAGAAAATCAAAGTAAAACATTGAGAATACTGAAGCTGAGGGTCAAGGCTAAAACAACATATCTATCTTAAATATTATAAAGAGGTCTTCTAAAATAATATATAGACATAATTTAGTCCAGAGAGGGTGCAAAGGCTTAGAAAAGTTTGTTTATTTAATTTTTAATTTTAATTATTGGAGCTGTCCAGTAGTGAAGTAAATTCTTCTACCTATCAAGTAAGAGATCATCTGTTTTCCCTTATATATATAAATAGAGTTACAACACTTGGTCTGACAAAGCTTCCCACAAGAGTCAGAGACTTTTCACGAAAAACCCCAGTTCTAGGCAAGAAAAACTTCTGTTTCAGCTGTTGGTTAGGGTAGCCTGAGAACTCCCAAAACAATAAAGATTACCTGATATGCTAGGTTATCTCTCAGGGGTTGAGGGTACTGAAGACTCCACCCATTTAGAACCCAGGACATGAATAATTCGATGTGGCTCTTCTTGTAGCACGTGTTCTATAGGACCAGAAATGACAATGAAAGCTGTCACAGAAGACAAACCATCCATAGTCCTACCTACCTTTGATGCCAGTGAACTACACCAAAGACCAGTATAGCATGATATCCCTAAACATGCAATAGTGGCACTCGTATTTAGCAGCAACCAACCAACAGCTCTCTAACTGGACTTAGCCCACTCAATAGGCGAGAAATTATAACTGGTAGAAACTAGAAACATAGCCAGGGATAGTGAGGTCATGGATCTTAGAAGAGAACCTCCCACTGTCACTTTATTAGACTAGCATAATTCCTAATTGCCATCTAAAGCTCATCCTTATACCAACAGGAAAGTGTAGCCCTCACCACTCATTAAAGAAGCCTTTCAAGAAAAAATAGAGGCCAGTATTGAAACCCACAACTGGACACAATGAAAGGATCAAAGGATCATGGGGATCTCAGCAATGGATACATCAACAAAACAACTCCAGCATGCAAGGCTCAGGGAGCATCATAGATAAGGTGGCAGAAAAATAGGATCAAGAAACTTGAAGTGGAAAAAAATGTATACCTCAATAAAAACAATAAAAATATTTAAAAAAAACTCTGAAACTGTAAGCTAGACCCAATTAACAGTTGTCATTTATAAGAAAAGAAGTGAAAAGAAAAGAAAAAAGAAAAGAAAAGGCTACCAAACAAGACCTAAACAATGACAATATCAATAGACATGCTGATGCTTAAAGGAACAAATCTCATGGGATCCCAGCCCTAGACAAAGAACTACAGGCAACTAATGACTGCTGAGAGAGGTAGAATTAGCTTCCCCCAAGGATGTTCCCCTTATTACCTATCCAATACAAAGTGGTGGACCCTAGAATCATAAACATTCAAACGACAAAAAAGACTCATCAGGTTATATTTGTAAACTTGAGCCTATATATATAGATATAGAGAGGAGAGAGGCTGTGTGTGTGTGTAAAACAATAAAAATCAAAAAGAGACCATCAGTTTGGGGGGAGGCAACCTCTCAAATTATCTCAAAATAATGAAGAAAGAGTTCATCCATTTGGGAGAGTAGAACCATGCAAACACACTCACCTAGGCAAAAGCAAGCTCATGCAGACTCACTGATTTTTCATTGGTTATAAATTATACAAATAAATTCCAAATTTCAAGATAATCACTCAAAATATGATTTTGTATGAAACACAAACTTAATCGTGCAAATAGGTTACATACATACCATGCTTGCAGCAAAAACACAAACCAACAATTTCTTTGTTTATCTGAAATTCAAGTTTAACTGAAATTCTGTCTTTAAATTCAGCTGACATTCTATCTGGCCACCTTATGCTACATGAAGCAGCTATAGGAAAGGAAAAGTACATGCGTTTCTTCAGACTTCAGAATTTACATTAACCAGTACAGTAAACAGAAAGCAGGGGAGACACACCCAGCTTCCCTCAGATGTGTTGCTATTCAAACCTTGGGCAGATTGGGGGATTTGATCTTATAGCCACAACACCAGGTGCACTTACTCTTTTTTTATCATCTTAAAAGTCACTTTTTGGCTGGATTGTTCCACAGTTTTGGAGAATTTTAAAGCATGTTTATTTTGAGGCTGCTTTTTCGGTGTATCGTGCCATCTCCAGAATTGCACAGAGCATGGCGCCCCAAATGATTCTCATCACATCCTGGCTATTATTTGGCTTTATTAGTATCTTCCAATTGTACATAGCTCCCAATTCACTGTTATTTACTTGAGTCACATTATTTTGGTGCTAAAGTATTAATACTGATAAATGATAAATTGAATTCCCATGTGGTAGACTACAATTAGAAATTATAATTATGCTGGAATTGCATTAGCGACGAGGACTTACTAAAATGGCTGACAAAGTTTCGCTGCAGACAAATGGAAGTGGAATTCACACACTGCCAACAAGAATAGGAGAAAACAGCTACTGAACGGAAAATACTGCCAACAGGCTGAAGAATGAAGCATCCAAATATTAAGGTCCTTGGTGATATTTTAAAATGGCAAATGAATTGTAAATGATTGTTTTCAACTTTGTACATATAACAAGGAATTAAACTTTTTAAGTTACACAATTTAAACTCACCTTCTTATATATTCAGATGGAGCATAATCTCCATGTACTATATATCATCCTTGATCTGTAAACAGTTAGGTCTGCCTTGGTGGGTAACATAAAGAGAAGCGACAGCTTTGAGAAAGTGGCCTCCCATGTAATCAGATTCTGTGGAGAAGTTCTAGAGGAGAGAGAACTAGGGAGCTTCATTAAGCAATTAGGTTTGGCTTGCACCTAACTGGATGTGTCACTGAGCACATAGGACCAAGAGAACGAGTATGGAAGACAGAGATGCTGTACAAAGAAAAGATAAAGCAGAAATCTAGTCTTTTCTCTAAATCTGCAGGTTATGCCCCACAAAGACAGACAAATGTAATCAAAAATACTTTAAGTATTGAATATATACAGACATTTTCTGGACATTTTTCCTGAACAATATGATACAACAACTATGTTTATCATATGTATAATACATTAAGTATTACAAGTAACCCAAGAATGATTGAAAGCATATGGGTGGATGGACATGAGTTATACACATATCCTGTGCTATTTTACGTAAGGGACTTGAACATCAATGGGTTTCAATACCTCATGGAATCTTGGAACCAATCCCCTATTCATTCCCAGAGACACCTGAAATCCTGTTTGGAAATAGTAGGGCAGACTCATCAACGGCAAATTTGTTCATGGGCTAACAAGAATACAGAGTTCAGAGTGGCTATCACCAGCTCCAGAGTCACTTAGATGCCTGCCAAGAAATAAGTATCCACCAAGGTGATTCCCAGCTGTGTTCATTGCATATCCATCTTAGCCAAAAAGCTTAGAAAGCTTCTGGACTGCCTACCCCAAACCACAGTCCATTGATAGATTTGCTATTCTTCCAGCACTTCTGTAGGGAAACTCATCTTTCTTCACAGATTTTTTTCTTTTATGTTTAGAAGGTGAGTTCTACTCATAATGAAGTTCAACAACCTTCTCACTGTGGATACAAATCAATACTTAGGTCTCAGAATTCCAAGTAAGTTGGAAGCTTTATAGTCAGAACATAAGAAAATAGCCCAGTCCTGCCTCCTCACCACCAGCAGCAGGTCCCCCATGGACAGTCACAAGGCCTTGGCTTATGTCACAACTCTCAAATCAGGCATTCAGGTTATTCTCTAAGCATTTCCTCTCTGTGAGACCAGGCACACTGTTCAAAGAAATGTCACCTCTATGACATTCTTGTCAACTGTAGAGAAAAGGTTTTATTAAAAAGCTGTATTCTTACCAGCTCATCCATCAAAGACTATTTATTTGTTCATTAATTTCTTTTATGAACATTGTAGAAGTTACACAGTACAGTGCCTCCTGATCATTTATAGGCAAGATTGATGCCCCATGACTTGATGGAAGGCACAACTTGAGATGGCAACTGTCCCGTTCTCCGTGCCTGCAGTCATAGCACGATTTACGACATGAAGACTCTCCTTTTAGACACTGCAATCAACACTTGTCTTATTTATACATCTCCCTTAACATTGTGTTCCCTTTACAAATATTTTTATTTAAAATGGCACACAAGGAAACTGTTCAGCATGCCTGAAGGTGGGGTGGGGGGAGAAAAAGAAGAAGTAGGCCATGGGTAAATCCATCCGTTAAAAACCACAGTCCACAAAATAAAAAAAGTGCATGAACTCTGCATGTCCTAATATCCTGGTGCCGTTGTTTGTGCTTTACTGTTTCTTGAAGAATCTTCAAAAGGAATTTTTTCCAGTAGGCCAAGTCCTGTTAGTCACAGCCTGGAGATGCCTTGCTTATTTTAAATAGGCCCATTATACTCTCAGACACCTACATAGCTAGCAAGTCCAGCCTTAATAAGGTGACTGCACTGTATGCCTTTCTTCCTCTATTGTTTATTTTGTCTTCTCCAACTCTCCTTTCAAACATATCACAGTTACCAAAAGATTTAACAAATTCCTCACCAAAGTCTCCCAGAGTAAATGCAAACTGAGGTTCTCCCTCTAGCAGAGCAAGATGCAGGAACTCAAAAGCCCTAGAATTTCTTTTCTTAATTCTTAAATGTTCCCCTTCCTCCGTCTCTTGAGAGATACGTGAGAAAAGCAATTGCCCCCACTGCTTAAAACATTCCAACTCAGAAACTCACTCTGTCCTTCTAACTTCAAATTCCAAACTGTTTGGCAGTGCCTGCATTTTAGGCCCTAGGTACGAGTTCAGTTAAAATCAATCCCTCCTAATGGTATTTCTGTCAAATGAAAATCTTTTCTTCTTTGGGAGGATAAAAGCTTCCCCAATTTTAGGCTACAGCTTCAGAGAACTGAACGGTCTCAGAAATGAAGCTAGGTGGTAGGAGGGAAATTAAGGGAGATATGATTTTCTCATGTTGTGGTTGGAAGAAGTCGGCTCCCTTCACTGCTTGGGAGAACAAGGTCCCTCTGTACCCTGAAAGATTGCTCCAACAGTCCGCTGATTCTGGACTAATGTCTTGTGGCACTTTGAACAGTAAAGGGTCCCCTGAGTTGAGTGGGAAGGAAGGCATACCTCCTCTCAGATCCCCCTGCCCCCAACTTAAAACTGTCCCTCAAATGATCAAAATGTTTTAAACATCAGTTAACTTCAGAGGCTTAGGCTATTGTCACTCCAACTAAGTTCCAGCCTCCTTCATGGTTCAGCTTTTGCCAGACAAGACCCTGTGGCCAGTCTTCCAGGACAAGTTCTAGTCTCAGACCTTGCTAATAAAGGACACATGCCAAAGTCCTGAAGTCATCAGAAAACACCAACTTTCTCTGGGGCCTTCAGTAACAAGAAGGAACTTAATAATGTTTATAACCCATAAGCTTCTTCACTGTTTACATGATCCATTCCCAGGAATCAAAGTAAAGCAGAACCCAATGTTTTCATGTCATCAACTCTCTAAACTGCTTTCACCTCGTGTATCGACAGTCCTCTATATCAAAGTTATATGGAGAAATATACACTAAGATCCTTTTCCAAGCGTCCACAGGAGGATGCTGGTTTTCTCTGACTGTGTGAAAGACAATGGGCTGAGTTCCTCGTCATTTCCCACGTAGTTCATGTGTTTCCCCTCCTTTTCTGCAGTGCTAGGAATGGAAACCATGCCAGGCAAGCCCTTTTCTGCACCCAACTCCGGCACCAGAGTTTGCTTTTCATTATTGGTTTGTTTGTTGTTTTGAGACAGTGTCTCTGAATGTGGCCTAGGCTTGGGCTGGAATTCCTGATCCTCTCATCTCTGCCCCTCTAGGGCTGGAAACACAGTCATGTTCCACCATGCCAAACAGTGTTTATTCTTTCTTGTTGTCTTTACAAAGCTTACAATATTCTTTATATTTAATATGAACTGTCAGATATCCTAAAATTATTTTATCTATATACTGCCATTGATTTATGGATCTTGAGCATGATTTTTTGAGTTCTATGTTATACTGATACTAGGAGGTAGAGGAAAATGTTTACAAAAAGATGAAAATATGTGTGGATCTGTGCTATGGGATAATGTTCTTGTACACTGTAAATATTTGTCACTCATTAATAAATTTAATAAAATGCTGATTGGCCAGTAGCCAGGCAGGATGTATAGGCAGGGCAACCAGACTAAGAGAATTTTGGGAAAAGGAGTTAATCATCAGCCAGACATAGAGGAAGCAAGATGAAAATGCCTCACTGGGAAAAAATGCCAGGCCACATGGCTAAACTGACAAGAATTATGGGCTATTTTAGATAGTAAGAGCTAGTTAAGCCTGATTTAATAGGTCAAACAGTTTATAACTAATATTAGCCTCTGTGTGTTTCTTTCATACTGGATGGCTGCAGGACCAGGTGGAACAGAAACTTCCATCTACAGATCTGGATACATTAAAAAATTCATACAAGTAATATTAAAATCACTACATCCATTGAACTCAATATTTATCAAATTCATTTTATTATAAATATAAACCATTATAATTATTATGTTTTATTATAATATAATTTTTCAAAATAAATAATTGCAAATGTCTACTATTATTAAGAACTATTTTTAATTATTTATTTAGCTTTACTTTCATGTGCATGAAGGTATCAAATCCTCTGAAACTAGAGTTACAGACAGCTTTGCGCTGCCATGTGGGTGCTGGGAACTGAACCTGGGTCCTCTGGAAGAATAGCCAGAGGAAACTCTAAATCTCATCAGCCCACTATTAAGAATTATTTTTAATTATTTTTTTAATCAGGGTCTCTAGCTATCTTGAACCTCACATTCTAAACAGATCAGGCTGCCCTAGAACTATAAGAGATTCCCCTGCCTCTGCCTCCTGACTGGGTTTAAAGGTGTGCACCAACATGCCAGGCTTTTTATTCAGAATTTGGTTCCAAGCACTGTGTTAGCTACTGGAATTCACCAGGTAGCAATGCAGATATGACTCTTGAGCTCCTAAATGTAAAACATTTCTCTGATGGAAGCTGGAGGGCCATGCTCCTGAACTCCTTAAAGAAAAGGAAATCATGGGGCTTAACTACTGTAGTACTCTGAAAGAGTAATTTAAATATGCAGCATTATGGAAGGTTCAGAAAAGGTGTGTCTCTAATAGATAGCTAAGAGACACAAAGAACTTAGGAGATAAAATCTCCTGAAAGACCTTCTACACCAGCTCTCTTTATTGGCTCAGAGGAAATTCTGTGTTATTCTTATGCCTGCACTGAGTTCAAAATCCATGTCTTTTGAATCGCCTGTTGATAGTCATCTAATAAATGAATATTCTTTGAATAGTTATATAATAAAATTTCTAAATATATTATTTAACTCAACTTTTAAATGTATTCATGGTACAAGAGAGAAAGTGTTTTGAGTTAAACTATGTTTGGCCCAATTTTTAAATTTATATCTTGAAGTCCTAACCTCTTTAAAATATAACTTAGTTAGCAAAGAAAGACCTCGAAGGCATAGTTAAGAAGAGATCCAAACAGAGTAGCCTAGGTTCCTAATTCAATTTGGCCATTGTTTTTTGTTCAAAAAAAGGAGGAAGAAATTTGGAATTGGTCATACATGAAGAGAAAATATCTACAGATGAGGATTTTCATTTCCTGTATCGCCACAAAGCAAGAAACTTCTAGAAGAATGGGGCAGACCCTTCCCCAGTGGGAGCATAATGATGCTGGCACCCTGACGTCAGATGCTCAGCCCCCAGAGCTGTGAGGTCATGAGCTCCTGCAGACCAAGCCACACAGTAGACACTTGGGATAGACATCTTAGAAAACCAACAAAAAAAAAGCACTGTTCCATCTGAGAGTTTCCAAGTTGTCTTATTTACTCATCGATGTATTGATCTAACAAAGATGCATTATTGAGTGTCTAATACATACCAAGCACTGCACAGAGGTAAAAAAAAGAAAAGAAAAGAAAAAGAAAGAAATTCATGTTCAATCCCTGTGTTCAAAAGAATGCATCGATATTCCAAGGTGTTAAATGATTATGATGCTGGGTTCCTCCCTAGTCTGTATCTACTTCCATCTATGCAGTTCTTTCCCAATAAACGTGATTTATTTGCCCAATCAACACTGAAAGACTATATTCTCCTTCTATCTTGGGCTCAGCCTCTTCCCTGGAAATATGTGAAATCGTTGCTTCCCAGGAGTCATTGCTCTCTCCAATCAGTGAGTCATAGGCTGGGGTAGTAAGCCAGGCCAGGGACAGCCCCTCAGTGTGCCATTAAACCAAGCATATCCCATCCACCCACCACAGGAGTTCAATGAGGACAGCACTGAGTCCCTGCCATGTTTTATCAGACCCATAAAGTGAGTATTTAAAATTTTAAAGTTTTCAAATGAAACATGAAAGGTTGATTATTTAGCAGTTTATCAACTTCACCCTTTGGTGGCAAAAGGGAACAGACAATAAAATAGCTCAAAGGAGATTTCAAAACTACTTTCTGCCATTTGATTGCAACTCTAAAGAGGACTAGAAACAAGTCTCCTGGCAGTCCCCGGCTGGCTTTAATGCCTCTTCCCCTGAGAGAGTGTGTGCATTCTTACAGCTGATGCCATTGGAAGCAGTCCCCCTTGCTCCCCCGGGACCATGTGGTCACTGTCACCAATTGTTTGTAGTCCTGTGCCTGTGACAAGCAGAGGCAGAGGAACTGCGTGAACTCTGGTTGAGCACCCACAGGGAGAGAAGTCATGACTTCCAAGGTCCCTGCTTTCCTGCTGTCTGCTGGTTTCCTCTCCATTTCCACAGTGACCATCTGCCTCAAGGTTTTCTGTCCCTGCCACCACAGTGGCCACTTTCCTGCAGTGAGGATGAAGGAGACCAAGGCTGTGTACCCTTCACGTCATTTCTCCATGAGGATGATGAGTCCTCTATGTATGTGCTACAACAAAGTACCTCTCAGAACTCATATCCAAGCTATTCAGACTGTTAGAAATTCTACTGGGAAAACTTGAGTAGCCAACTTAAAAATTTTTTCGTTAAATTTATTATTTATGTTGGGTTATGTGTACATGCCACAGTATCCTATTGAGGTCAGAGGACACTCTGCTGGAGTCAGTCACCTCTTTCCACCATGTGGGTCCCAGGGATTGAACTAGGATCCTCAGGCTTGACAGTAAATGTAAGTAATCCTTAATTATCACCTGCCTCTGAAGAATGAACTTTGAACCTAGGAGCTCCTTTGTATCCGTTGTTCTTAGTTCAGCTTTCATTTTTTACTAGAGCCCAGCTCCCTTTCTCTCTGTTTCTCTCCCTCTCTTTCTCCCTTTGTGTGTGTTAGTGCATGCATCCGAGGGTGTGTGTGTGTGTGTGTGTGTGTGTGTGTGTGTGTGTGTGTGTGTGTG
>LOJH01007955.1:5727-16463 GCA_001685095.1 Ellobius talpinus | reverse complement strand
AGAACTAGCCTATAAGAAGCTAGAGCTAATAGGCCAAGCAGTGATTTAATTAATGCAGTTTCTCTGTGGTTATTCCAAGGCTAATCAGCCAGGAACTAACAAGTGGCCTCCCACAACAGAAATACTTGTTTTTTATGTTCATTGCTGCTCTATTCAAAATACACAGAAATTGGAAACAGACTAGATGACCATTAACTGGTGAATGGATAATATAGTATATTTATATAATGAAATACCACTCAACTACTGAAAATGAAATTTGAACTCAAATGAATTGAGCTAGAAACAGTTGCCCTGAGCAAGATAACTCAGACTTACATAGACAAAATTTCCATTCTCTCTCTTATGTGTGGATGTGAGTTTTTAAGCCTTAGATATGTTTGTTTCCTCCAGAATATCAAAAAAAAAATGTTAGGTAGGTAGTTGCAAACCAGGGGAAGAGAGGTTCTTCCAAGGAAGTGAAAATAAAATATAATGTTATAAAAGGATAAAGTGGAAATTAGAATTAGTAGGATTAAATGAGGAAGGGGTTGAGGAGGTAACATGACATGGGATAACTAACACTCAAGGCCTTTTTGCAAAGCCCTATGGAAGCCTTCTATTGTAAAAATTTCCTAAAATATATACATATATATGAAAGGAAACCAAATGAAATCATCATAGAATGGGAAAGATAGTCCCCTAATGAGATATCATATACCACAAGCACAAATTCCAGTATCTAGAATGAGTCATTGGCCAAAGGCATCTCATAACCCACTTCAACTATTGTAGACTACTGCCAATACTACTGGTTACTCTCCACTCCTGGTTGGTAAGACCCTATCAACACAGAGGACAATATGGATGAGGACAACCGGCATGAAGAAAGGGAACTGGTGTTCAACCAGAAGCTTCATCCGTACTGGCTAGCATTCACAGTCTTGGAAAGAGAAAAGTAAAGGTCAATATCACCCAGCTAAGAAGGCTGAAAACCACAATCATAACATACAAGATGTTTTCTTGTCTTTATAATTTAATTATTTTATGAAGAATGAATTGAAACATGTTGGAATTTATGAAAAAAATATTTATTTTTCCTCTTGTCCATCTATAGGTGTATTTATCAGCTGTGTACTTCACTTCCTAAAAACTTTCTTTGGCAACCAACAAATAAAATTTAAATTAATAGAGCAATGTTAGTTATTTTGTATTTTCTGGTTATCACTTCTAGAGGCATAGGTGTTACTGGTTGGTCAATAACTAATCAAGTGATTTATCTGGCTTTCCTGTGAGAATGCTCATGTAATACATGTGCACACAGGAGTCATTGAGGCCAGGTTTCTCTTTTTGTAGCTTTACTTTCTGTTTCTATGGTATCTCTTTCATTATTCAGCCTAGTTCTTCTAGTCTTTGTTCCTGCAGTAACTCTCACATTCTTCCTCCTGGGACTTTCCCTCTCAACTTTATAGCAACCCAATAGACTTGTGAAAAATGGGGAGGGGATGGGGAAAGACTGTACCAAACTTTAAGAACTAGTTATACCAGAAAAAAAATGTCTGAAATTGCATGCTGTGGCATTAGGTTTAATGAGGTCCCAGAAGGAAGTGGAAGGGTTATCTATAAACATAGGCATACCTCTTCTTTTACATGTGAGTTACTTTGGTAGTTTTGAAGAACTGCAGAGTGAACTGTTACACATGGGGTTAGCCTTGAAGATACTAATGAATCCTCAGGTGGGGCTGAACACCTTCAGCTTGTGCTCACTGATCTGCAGGGCAAGAGTGATAGCATGCATCTATCCATCAGCAGTTACCTGACGTGACTCCTCAAAGTGCTGCTCAGGGTCGCATAGTCCACGGGCCTTTAAGGCAGGCAACTGATAGTAATCAGAAGGCCCATTCCCAACAACCTCTGGGAAAGCACCTTAGACAAAATTCATACAAAACATAAATTTAAAAGTAATTTCTAAATATTTGCTTTAGGAACCACAGAGGATATTGAGGGGTGAGTGTAAGGACTTGAAATATGTCAAGCATAAATTTATGCTATGGTTCATTTCAGTACATGAAGATGTACTGGTATAGATATATACTGAATTCATAGCAGCCATTCAGTAATTTTGTCTTATGTGTGCTACAAAGATGTTGCTTTAAAATCCATCTCCAAGCTGGGAAGGATAAAATTTAAATTAGTTTTGGTATTGATATAATCAATGCTGTATGTCTGTGATTTAGAGATAATTGTTCATAAAATGAACTGAGGACTAGGCAAATGTGAATATATTCCTTCTCAATCACTAACTGGATATGAACCTGTGAACTCAAGTTTTGTATCTTAACAATGAGGACTAGACTATTGGTTTGTATATACAGCACCATTGTGAGTATTCAGGCAAATATATTAAAATTTCCTAAAATATTATTTACTTCTAGTAAGTGAGATGTTATCATTTAATTTGTTTCATCTTCCATTATTATTATTTATATTGAATTATTATATAACATATAAGTAATTGGATTGATTGTGTAAATCTAAAAATAATATGGTCTGACATTCTTGATGCATAGAACACTCAATCCTATAAAAAAAGAAAAACTTGGCTCACTGCATATAAAATAACAGTATAATAACATTGATATTGTATCTGAGATGTACTGATATTCTAGGTTCAAAAGGTCCCCAAATCCAAGTCCAAATTAGGTCATATGCATGGATAAGATTCTGTGTGTACTTAAACTACCATGGTTTTTCAGCCAAAAGACTTTGTAACTCTACTAATAACCATATTCTACACTGTTTAAAAGCCAGTGGGGAAATACAATTGCAAACTTTGCTCAGCTCAACTTAGTCTGAGTTTAAATGACAACTACGTTGATTCTATTCTGTATTGATTGAAAAGAAAATGGACCAGATGTTAGGAAGGAAACATACTACTGAGCACAGAATTCCTGAAGAAACTGGATCATGCATGGAGTAAACACCCAGGGAGGCAGTACAGCCTGGGGCATTCACATACAATACAGGGTAGATCTTTAATGTTAAGAAGGGCTCACTGAGAGCAGAAGGCATGAAAGCTTGAAATACCAAAACTGATGTTGGGAGCAAAGCTGCCCTGTGAAAGAAGAGCTGATTTGTTTTGCAGAAACATATCTAGGGAGGAGTACAACCCAATTTACCCTTGAATTGGAAAACATGTTGATTGCTTGCATATTAGTGCTATCTCTTAAATTCATTACCAGTTACATTTTGGGCTTCCTTATAAAGAATCTTTGACAGATTGTAACAACTGGACATATCAGTGTTGCATTAAACCAATATTAATTGAATATTTCCACCTTTTAGGAGGCCTTGATAGATCCTGATTAGCCTTGACATATCATTATTTTCAGCTGAACATGGTCAAGATCCAGCAATGAGCACTGAGATGCAATCAGGCACCAATGCATGCTGGAATTAATAATTATACTAAATTGGATGTAATGAATAATTTATAGTGTAAATTCTTATGCAATTTGCTATGGTAACCCAAAAGAAGAGATCAGCTGCATTTTAACAAAGCATGAGTTACCAAGAGGAAAATAATGGATGCAATAATAGAGAACCTCTACAATATACTGACTATGCTTCTGTAACTGCCACTTTATGCATCATGTTCTGTTGCCAAATATTAATATTATAAAAACAACAGAAAAGAAAGCTTAAGTTCTAAGAAATCAGGCAGTTTCACTTAGCTAGAAAAGTAGAAAGATTCCTGAGTCCTGCAGTGTCTACAGAGTTTGTAGAATACCCCACTGCCTCAATAGAATATATCATTACATATTATATATTTAATAACCGATATTTCCTATAGGCAATTAAAATTCAATAGTTATTTTTGTGAGTGTACATGCATGTTCACATTCATGCATATGCAGGTTTACATGAGCACACATTCATGTGGACAGCTTTGGGTGTCATTACTTAGGCACCCTATTACAAGGTCTGTTACTGATTTGGAACTCACCAACTAGGTTAGGCTGGCTAGCCAGTGAGCTTCAGGGACTGGCCTGTTTCTTTTTCCTCAGCATTAGGATTATAAGTGTGTACCACCTTGCCTGGAATTTTCTTAACATAAGTATAGTGGTATACTATTTGTGTTTTAATAAATAAAGCTTGCCTGAAGGTCAGTGCAAAGCAGCCACACTAGTTAGCCATACAGGCCAGGCAGTGAATGCCTTTAATCCCACCACTAGAGAGTAATATAAGATGGGACGAGACAGGAACTCGCTCATTTTCAGTCTGAAGATTTCAAAGAGGCAAGAGCTCTCTAATGGCTTAGCTGGTTTTGCTTTTCTGATCTTCAGGTTGAACCCCTAATATCTGTCTCTCAGTTTTTATTATTTGTGCTATACATAAGTCCTATGGATAAGACTCAGGTTCTCAAGTTTGTAAGACAAACACACTAATGACTGAACTATCATCTCCCCGGCGTAAAAGTTTTTAAATATTTTCTTTAATTTGTATTTGGCAAACTTTGCTATAAAATATCATTTAATAAAAATAAAATAATCTCACACACTTATAACAGATATTTGTCAGTATACAATTAGATAGATTATCTGCATTTGATTTTTCTTATTAATCGTGTTTTTTATTTGTAATATTTCCTTTTGTAGTCATTGTCTAGTATCCAAGCCTAAATAAACCAAAGCATTTTGCCTTAAGAAATGTTTCTTTTTAGTTGGTAAAAACTCAAATAAAACAAACCAGCTTAAAGATTTGGTGAGAGGGTTTTACAACAGACTTTACAGGATTCTATCACCAATCTCTTGTGACTAGCAGAAAGCACCAAACACGGAGGTCAATATTTCACACATACCGTGTTTCCTCATCTGCACCAGAGACCACGGCATATATAAAAACTTTATAAGTCTCCATGATAATGATATTAGAAACCTATAAGCTTTAAGAAAATCAACCACTATTTTTCTTAGCGAGAAGGTTATATGGCTGAATTTAAATTCAGGTCAACCTGCAATCATATTTCACTGGTAATGGTTGTGCTACCCTTATAGACAGAGGCAGGATAAAGCACTCTCTTATCTTTTCAGACTGTTTTCATACATATCAACATCCTTCCCATGGGATGACTAATGTCCTCAATTTAGAACAATATTTATTTGACAGACAGTTTACATCTAATGAAGACCAATTACCTCTGGGAGCTGGTACCATGCACATTTCCCTGATTGTGCATCTAGAGGTGAAGGCAGCATTTGATATGGCAAAGAAATAAAGCACAAAGAAAAAATAAAAATAGGACGAATTTTTGGTGGCCTGCTACAAAAATAAATTTTCCTAATTACCTCTCCCCATGCCCAGTCTTCACCTTGGGATCAGTCTGGGTGACAGCTGAGGGAGTGCAAATCTTGAGGAGCTTGAGCACAGCTGCCTGGGGACACCCTAGCTTCACAACTGATCATCAGAACATCTGAATTTCAAAGCAGTGGTCCAGCCTGGTGGTTCCAGTGTCCCAATCAATGTCAATCCTTCCTAGTATTACTACAAGTAGCATTCTGTTGAGAAGTTGGGAAAAGAGGGCAGAAACCTTTCCAAGTTCACCCTCCTTTGAAGAAAAGAGGTAGGTTTCTAGATCCCCTCTTTTTAAAGTTAAAGGCTTTGAGCTTAGTAATCATTCAATGAAACTTTGTAGTGATGATGATGATGATGCCTATGATGTAATCTCTCAAGTATTATTGTCCTCAGAAATGAAGCAGAAGAATGAAAGGCAGGTATTTATTAAAATAAGAAAATCCTATGTAAATGTTGCTTCTTTAGTAAACTAAATAAGGATATGCATTTGCGTCTAAGGATAGCTTTTCACAAAACAACATGTGTTCCTAATCAGCCACAAGGATTCCATAAAAACAAACAACAGAAAAGGATACAGATTCTCTTAAATGTGATTGACTTAGCTGCCCTATGGCTTTCAAGGAAGATTATTAGCATTAGCAATAAATCACCATTCCTGCAGCTGCAGATTGAGCCAGAGCATGGCTGCCCTGGAATATATTATGACAATAGATGCCTTAGCAACAGTTTTACCTGTTCCACAACAGATTGTGCCCTAGAGCAGTAAGTATCCTATACACAGGAGGTTATTTAGCTTTTGTTTTTCCTGAGTAAACATATAAACAGACAGATACATAGATGCACACAACTTTATTCTATTGGAGTAGATTATTCAATATCATTCTTAGGTTTATGAAAACAAAGTTTTTGCAGAGGTTAGGTAATTGGAAGGCACTGCAAACACAAAAGCTCTCATGCTTTTGTTACAGTTTGAGAGAGCATAACAAACAAAAGGCACCCTAACAAAAAGCTGTGTGGGTATGGAAGCAAACAAAAAAATGCTGGCAAATTCTGGAAATGGGGATGGGGTCAGCTAATTCTCAGGTTTTATCCCATGTCCTGACATGAATTATGTCCAGCAAATGTGCATATAGCACTCAGTATTCTATCTGAAAACTTAACAGAAAGAAAAGAAACAAAAAACAGAAGCTATATAAAACAAAACAAAACAACAACAACAAAAAACCTCAGAGTTATTTCAATCTAAGGCGAAAATTCCAAGATGCCCTCAAGTTTCACAAAGGTTTGGAAGTATAGCTAATTTAATTCAATAATCTAAGCAAACAGTTGTTGCTATTCCAAGGTTTTGGCTATTTTTCTAAAGCAGAGGGACAGAAATACAGCCTGTTTTGGCCTTCCTGTTCTTTTGGATTGACCTATTGGAACATAGACAACTCTTTCAAAGCTTTTTTTCTAGCCCCTGAGAATACTCCTGTCTAGGTCTGTGATATCTGAAGGTTTTCAGGATGCTTTGTCTTTCTTGGGCACTTGAGGAACTAGCATTTTACAGTGCTGGTGGCTGGTGTTTGCACCTGATATATTTCTGTTCCTCATGTTAAATGTACTTGTTCAACTGTTCATTAGAAACAATAATCAGATACTAATATACATACCTATGAACACCTGATTTTTGACAAAGAAGCTCAAATTATACAATGGAAAAAAGAAAGCACCTTCAACAAATGGTGTTGGCATAACTGGATGTCAACACGTAGAAGAATGTAAATAGATCCATAACTATCTCCATGCACAAAACTCCAAGTCCAAATGGATTAAAGAGCTCAATATAAATCCAACCACACTAAACCTGATGGAAGAGAAAATGGGAAGTAGCTTTCAATGCATTAGCACAGGAGACTACTTATTAAATATAACCCCAGTAGCACAGACTGAGATCCACAATAAATATATGGGACCTCCTAAAACTGAGAAGCTATTGTAAAGCAAAGGACACAGTCAACAAGACAAAAAGACAACCGATTGAATGGTAAAAGATCTTCACCAAACCCACATCAGACAGAAGAGTGATCTCCAAAATACATAAAGAACTCAAGAAATTAGACATCAAAATATCAAATAATCCAATTAAAAATGGGGTACAGATCTAAACAGAATTCTTAACAGAAGAATTCAAATGACTGAAAGACACTTAAGGAAATGTTCAATACCCTTAGTCATCAGGGAAATGCAAATGCAAATTCCCATCTTAGACCTGTCAGAATTGGTAAGAACAAAAATACCAATAATAGCTTATGCTAGAGAGGATGCGCAGTAAGCGGAACCCTCCGCAATTGCTGGTGGGAATGCAAACTTGTACAACCACTCTGGAAATCAATATGATGGTTTCTCAGAAAACTGGGAATCAACCTACTGCAAGACACAGCAACATCACTCTTGGGCATGTAACCAAAGGATGCTCAAGCATACTACAAGGACATTTGCTCAACTATGTTCATAGTAGCATTATTTGTAATAGCCAAAACCTGGAAGCAACCTAGATGCCCCTCAACTGAAGAATGGATGAAGAAAATGTAGTGCATTTACACAGTGGAGTACTACTCAGTGATAAAAAAAAACAATGGCATCCTGTTATTTGCATGTAAATGGATGAAACTAGATAAATCCATCCTAGATGAGGTAACCCAGTCCCAGAAAGATAATTATGGTATGTACCTACTCTTGGGTGAATAATAGCTGTAAAGCAAATGATAAGAAGCCTATAGTCCACGATCCCAAAGAAACTAAGTAACAAATAGAAACTTAAGAAAAAGGTACATAGATTCCCCTGAGAAGGGGAAATAGACAAGATCCTCTGAGAAAATTGGGTGCATGGGGGTGGGTGAGAAGGGAAGGCAGAACAGAGAAGAGGAGGAGAACTAGAGGGAACCAGATGGTAGAGATGGGATAAGAACAGAGAAGGAGAACAAAGAAAGAGATATCTTGAATGAGGGAGCTATAATGCGGCTAGCAAGAGACCTAGCACTAGAGAAATTCCCATCAATCTACAAGTTTGACCCCAGCTAAGACCCTAAGCAATAGTGTAGAAGGTGCCTGAACTGGCCTTGCCCTGTAGTCAGACTCATGATTATCTTAAATGTCATCACAGAACCTTCATCCAGCAACTGATGAAAGCAGATGCAGAGAGCCACAATGAAGCACTGGGCTGAGCTACTGGAGTCCAGTCAAAGAGGAAGGAGTGAGAATATGAGCAAAGATCTCAAGACCATGATGGGGATACCCATGGAAGCAACTTATCTGAGCTAATGGAAGCCTTTCAACTCCAGCCTGACAGTGAGGGAACCAGCATAGGACCAAATTAGGCCCTCTGAACATGGATGACAGTTGTATGGCTGAGGCAGACTGTGGGGACACTAGCAGTAAGACCAAAATTTATCATTACTGTTTGTTGAGCTTTTTGAAAACTATTCTTTCTGGAGCAATACCTTATTTATCCTAGATATAGTGGGGGAGGGCCTCAAATCAATGTTCTAGACTTTGTTGACTCCCTGGGGGAAACCTCACCCTCTCTAAGAAGTGAATGGAAAGTGGGGGGGGGAAGAAGAGGGAGCAGGAGGAGGGAGGGAGTGAGAAAGGGATTTGGCATAAATTGAAAAAAAATAGTTTCTTTTAAATAAATTAAAATTTAAAACAGAAATGATAACCATATCTATGTTAAAGATGTAATGTCAAAATTAAGTGGTAGCAAACTTGAAAGTTGCATACAAAGTGGGAGACAGAAAGATGATCGTCTACCCATACTCTCTCTTCAGTAGCTCTGCCTGAGGAAAATTGGTGTGCTTTACCTTCTGAAAGAAAGCAACATAAAAGACACACTGACACAGGATTCAAGAACCATCTTTTATCAAAGGATAACCTGTAATGTGTTGATTTCTTCAATAGCTAAACCTATGGTCACTATCATGAAAGTACTTTCTGAACTTTGAAAATATACCTAAGTTAAAAAAAAAAAGTCCCAAGGGCCTCATCTTTGCTACAAGTTCTTAAGTTCATTTCCAACCAAAGTTTAGGGATGCTCTAGTGAACAAGCTGCTTTGTCTCCCAGATAAAGTATGGGGATTTCTAACATTTTCTCTGTACTGTTCCCTTAGAAAACTCACCAACTGACACATGTTGACCAGAGCAAGATCTCACATTCTTTCTTGTGATTCTATATCCTAACCACTATATATATATTTCTTTCCTCATTGCTGTGAGTGAATGCCTGTCAAAAACTTTTAAGAAGGAGAAACTTAATTTGGTTTCACAATTTGAGAATATAATGGTCAATTGATTGTGTTGGGGGAAGCCATGGGTTAAGGAACCTTAGACCAACACATTGTCTATACAGTTGGGTAGCAGAAAGAGATGAGTTATAGTCCCCAGGGATTCCTTCCATATTTCTTTTTTATTCAGTCAGAAAGTCTAGCTCATAAGACAGTAATGCCCACACTAAGATAGGTTCTCCTTCCTAAGGCAAGTTTCTCTGGAAATGCCTTCATAGAAACAAACTATGGTGTGTCTCCTGGGTGATTCTAAAGCCAGTCATAATGGCACCGACTACTATCCATAACAGTCAAAGATGTGGGTCTTAATCTCTTTCATCATTAATAGTAGACATCATTTTGGCAGACATTAAATACATGTAGGAGTCTGTAAAGGGGCAAACTCCTACTTGAAGAGGCAAAAGCCTCAAGGAATAGAGACATTGAAAAAATGAAAGGAAAGTCATTAAGAAGGGCAAAGTTGGCTTGGTGGGAAAATAACTTTGGAGAAAATGCTGTACTGTCACTGCCATCAGAAAGGAAAACATATCTTTTGCAAAGAAGTCAAATAGTGGACAGAAAACTTCTGAGTTATTAAAAGAAGAACCAACAAAAATGTGAAAATAAAAGAGCAACATGAGAAAGAAGTGGTAGAGTTTCACATAGACTGCAAATAAAATGAAATCTTCTCCTGAGAATACATGAGGTATGGAGCATGTGTGGCAACCAAAGAACAAGCAAGAACTAATAGGCAACATTTCAGTTCAGCACAGGATATGTTCAGGGAGCCTTGAGAGACTTGCATATTCTCTAATGGATCAGATACCTTGATTTTTGCCTCTTAAAACCTAGGCTGTTTACATTCTTATCCATATTATAACATAGATGAGTTATCTGGGAGAGTATTAGTCTTAACACTCAAATTTCTGGTCTCTTTTTCTTCACCTTCTAACTGCTGAAATTCAAGGCATGCATCGTTATGCCAGGTTGATACTGTGTTGGGAATTGAACTTGGGGCTTCATGCATACTAGGAAGTGGTGTAGGATGTCCTTCTGTATTTGTGTTGCTTTCATTGGTTAAATAAAGAAACTGCCTTGGCC
>LOJH01007954.1:19571-38680 GCA_001685095.1 Ellobius talpinus | reverse complement strand
TCTGGCCGCCATCCCCCCCTCCTCCGTGCAAGTTTCGGTCTCCTGGGAGACGTGTCTCCCTCACAAGTTACAGTGCGTCCAGCGGGAGCGCGAGTGGGCAGGACCCAGGCAAACTTCGTTCTCTGAAACGACTGCCTGGATGCCGCAAGAACTTCGTTGGGAGCAGCCTCCGGGAGGATGGGCGCGAGGGAGGGATCTGGAAAGCCTGGAAATCTGTGCACCCTTGCAAAGTTTTGCAGGCTAGTTTGGAGCCCCGGGAGCGCGGCAGTTCGCAGGTGTTTTAATGCCAGCAGACGAGAAGTCTGACTGCCTGGTGGGGCGTTCATGTAAGTTGAACATTGGGTATCTCTGGGTTCTACCTAGCCACTCTCTGTTTAATCAGCAGATACTTTTTATTTTTAAAGTGAGTTTACAAGGTGTTAGCTGACACCACGACATTTTCTAATAAAGCGTGCGTTGCTAGATTCTCCTCATTCATCTCCCCTACCTCATAGGAGTTTTTTAGAAAACTTTAATATGCTTTGTGCTTTATGGATTGGAAAGGCTCGGTGAATTGGGCCAATACCTGGTCTTTAGGAATAATGGCAATAATAATGGAAGTAGTAGGGACACTGTTCTAAGTATCCTTGCTGGAAGAATTCAGTCGTGGATCAGCTTTTTTTTCTTTTCCTTCTTTCTCCTCCTTTTTCTCCTTCTCCTCCTCCTCCCCACCTCTTTCTTCTTCTCCTCTCCCCCCCCATTAGATCTGTGAGACATTTAATGTTTCATAGCTTAGAAAAGTTTTGCAGGACGTTTGAGATCACTTCACCTCCGACCAGTTTCTTCCCATCTTGAATTTCTGGAAAGTTTTGGGTCAGGGGTTGGAGGGGGGATTAGGGTGGAGTTTAAACTTTTTTTCCTTTCTTTAGGTTATCTTAGTAATCAGTAAACTGTCACAGGCTGAACAGTGTCTTATTGCTTTTCTCCCGAAGACCCCACTTTAACAAAAGACTTTCCAGTTTGTCGTAATTTTATAAGAGAAATTGTAAGCGTGGTCTCGTTCACTCCTTAATGTGGATGATTGATCCTAGTTTGTACTCTCCACAGGCCGTTAAGCTGTAAGTCAAAATGGAAAAGGAAATTATACTGATGACAGTGTAAATTAACTTCTAAGGGAAATACACGGCCCTAATTGCAACAACAGGTGCCCTTAGTTAAAGAAGCAGTGAGTTCGCACAGAGGTATTCAAGAACCATCCTTTGTCAAACTTCTAGAGTTTGGGTCCTGAGCATTGGTGCTGGCTGCTTCTTACTTTAAAGCTGTGGGCTGTGCTTGTTTCTGGTGAGCATAATCCATTACACCTCTTCCCATTAACGTATTTTAAGATTTATTATTTTATGTGTATGAGTGTTTTGCCTGCATTTATATATGTGTTTCATGTGTGTGCCTGTTGCCCTCCGGGCTCAGAAGAGGGTGTCAGATCCCTTGGAACTGGAGTTATGGTTGGTTTTGAGCCATCACGTGGGGGCTGAGAGTCAAACCTGGGTCCTCTGGAAGAGCAGCAAGTGTTCCTATAGGTAACCCTCAGTGAGGACAGCTGGTCTGGTTAAACAAGTCAGTAAGGAGAAATGTCAGGCTTGGTGTTGAGTGTAAATTGACTGATCATCTTTAAGCATTGTGTGGGAACCAGCAGATCCAGTCTGGGGCTCTAGTGTCAGGCAGTTTGCACTGGCCTATCTTTGCTACTTCGCCAAATTATTGTGACAGTTTGTAGCAGGTAAATATGGGTGAAGAAAGCCGATGATTATTTTGGTGAAAAATTAAGGAATGTTAAGGAAGTTCAGAAGTCAGCAAAAGAATTTAGAATACTAAGACTGAGAATTGCTACTTTAGGTAGAGAGAATGAGACATTTTCTGGATTTTGAGTTGAATTCTACTTTAACCACTCCCATTTTGTAACTAGTGCAATTCAGACTAATTGCCACAGACTTAGAGTTTGTCCCTTCAGTGACATTTGTGAAAAGCGTTTTTTTCATTTACAGATGTTATCTAATTATATATTAGAGAAGTGTGTTCCCCTCTAAAAGGTTTCTACCGTTTTCAGAGTCAACATAAGAATCACAATTGGAGAGCATCTGACCTGTAGCACATACAGCATTCAGGGACTAGAGGGTGTGGGGATTAGTCAGAGAATTCTCAACTGACTAGTGTCATTTACAGCCTCCTACCTCATGGCTTAGTTTTTAAAATATTGCTTTGTGAAATTAGGATACTTTGAGGACGAGGAAAAAGTGTAACAGAGTCGGAGACTGGTGTGGCGGCTCCAGGAGGATGCTTGCCTATCAGCTTGTGGCCTGTGTGCTGCTGTCATCAGTGGTGTGGAGAGAAGCTCCTGAACCATTTTCTCATTGTCTGAAGTGGCTTGGTTTTGTTTCATAGTCATCAGAGAAAGTGAGTCAGTCTGCTTGATCCTCACGGCCGCACAAGACCTGGAAAAGACTGTCCACCTCGGTGTCTGCTTTTGGAATACTTGGACTACATGTTAGTTTCTATAGCTGTAAAACTTGGATTAGATGCTAAACAAAATATCCTTAGATTTCCTCACAGACATAATGATTGTTAATTTCATCATAATTCTATTTTCATCAGCTTAGACTACCTTATTTAAAAATGCCCTACTTCTCACAAACCTTCATGAGCGATCTTCCCCAAGATAAAATGTCTAGGAAGTATTTGGGTTGTTTCATTTGCTTGTAGTAAGATCAAGATTGACTCTGGAGCTTGTGTCTGCTTAAGTGGTTTTGGCTCTAAAGTGATGACTTAGTTATTTTGTTACAGAGGTCCACATTGCACCTGTGTCTTCCTGACCTTGGTAGGAGTGTAGCAGAAGTTGCATCCCCCCACCCCCGAATTTTCCTTCCACTATATCCACAAGTGAATAATAGTGCAACGCTAGAGTGTTGTGGTGGGCTATCACATTAAAGCTATTTCAGGTTTACAGTTAGCTGTGTTACCAGGGGTGGTAGAGTCATGTTCAGTTATGGCATGGATGTCATATTTACACATCCATTTGCTCTAGATACTCTTTGCCCTGGTTTTACTTTGGTTTTCAAACAGTTTAATTTATTAGTATAGGTGTAGCAAGATAAGACAAGGTGAAATAAAAAATTTAAAAACTAAGTCACAAAAGAAAAAAAATTGAATAGGTGTGGAGATTAGTTTTAGAAATTTGTCTTACCAGGGCAGTTTATTTTTATAATTCTTTTTAGGTTTGCTTTGAGTTTTTTAAATGACATTTCCATTTTTTTTTCTTTTTTGTTTCAATTTGGGATTATAAATTTTGCTAGTCTCAGTGTTTACCTAATTTTGATATATTGTTTTATTATTGTTACTTGATGTATGGCTGTTAGCACATGTGCAGGAGGTGTGGGCACATGCTCGAATGTGGGCGCATGTGCATGCCAGACGTTAGCCTTCTGCATTGTTCCTTAGGAACCACCTGCCTTGTTTTTTGAGAGTGACTCTGACCTGACCTTGCTGATTAGGCTGGGTTGGCTGGCCAGTAGGCCCAGGAATCCTCCTGTCTCCTGCTCCCTAGTTTATGCTTGGGTTTAGTTTACTTCCAGGTTTTTTTCTTTTGGGATTTGGTGTTTTGAGGTCTCACACTGTTACACTTTGCCTGATTTGTGTTCAGGGCTGCCTCAGTATACAGTGTAGCCTCTCAGGGATCTGTTCTGATCAGGCAGCAGTTTCCTGGGATAAAGAAGCCTGAGGATGCTGTGCTTTCCGTTTTGGATTCTTAATCTCTTTTGAACTGTGATTGCTCATTCCTTAGTATCTTGTCAGTTCTCAGATATATCCTTTAAAAAAGTTATATAGTGTACATGCGACAATGTGTACTAGTCTTAAATGTATATCCTGAAGAGTTTTTATAATGTAATCAACCGTATGATTAATTCAGTTCTATCTATAGAGTATTCTGGTGCCTTAGACGTTTACTACAATTGTTTCCAATCAGGATCCTTTTTCTGTTTTGTATGTAGCTAGGACTTAATTTTCTATCACCATAGGTTAATTTTGCATCTTTTGGCTTTTCATAGAAACAATGCCATGCAATAGATACTGTTTTGTTTGGTTTCTTCCATTCAGCATTGTATTGTGAAGTGAATTTCATTTATGTTGTTGTATGTAGCAGTTTCTTTTTATTGTTCAGTATTTGTTTTAGTTACTCTGGCTACCTAAAACATTGTTCAGTAGTATAGCTTAAAACAGTGGGATTATTTGCTTTCTTCACAGATCTGCAATTTGGGCAACACTTACGTTTGATTCACACAGTTTCAGGTCGGGCTGCTTGAGGCCCAGGCCTAGTTCTGTGTGAAGGGCTGCTTCTCTGTCTGAGACTTGGTGATGGGACACTTAGATGCAGCCGTGCAGTATGACTTAAGGTTGCTCACATGAGCTGTATGGGTGGATTCTAAGAAAAAGAGGATTAGAGGTGTTGGGGGCTGAGCCACAGAATCTGTATTGTCCTTGTCACTTAGACTTGACACTTCTGTGGAATTAATGCCGATTGTGTATTAATTACTAATTGAGGGAGTTGTAAAATGCTCATCCTGTAAAAAAAAAGGTGTATGTGTGGGGGAAATGGCCCCGTTCCTTGACTGGGAGAGTTAAGAGTCTAGAAAAATCATGCAGGATCATACTGCAGTAAGTATTATCAGAAAATACAGATTGCCACAGTGGTGGCCTGAATAATCCATGACTCTTAGCTTATTCATTCTTTGAATGGGCACTTAGGTTGTTCTCAGTTACTGGCTGGTATAATACAGCTGCTGTGAACATTCTTACTTGTGTATTTTGTTGGATATGTGAACTCCTTCCTTTTGGCTTTCCCTAGGAACGGAACTGTTCAATAGGTAGAAGTACAGTTAGCTTTAGTGGTTACTTAACAAACATTTGTTTATATCCTTGGTATTTTAAATATCTTAAAACTATACATAGCGTATACTGTTTGGCCAGTTCTTTGTCTTCTAGTGAGACAGATGTTTTTGGTCAACCTTCGTGGAAATGCAGGTCCTTCTTTATTTTTCCTTTTCTTGCATGTGTTTTGTGTGTATGGTGTGCATGCCTGTATGTCCCCATAGTCTCATGTGTCTAGGCACACATATGTGAAGACCCAAGGCCAGTATCAGGAGTCTTTCATTCCTTTCCACTTTACACACTGAGGCAGTGTCTCAACTGAAGCAGAGTGTCAGGCTGACCCCTGTGTTCCAGGGATGGTTTGCCATGCCCACCTGGAGTTTACATGGGTTCTGAGGACCCTGACTTCATCTTCTCGCTTGCCTGACAAGCACTGTTTTTTAACTCCCTGAGTGATCTCCCCAGCCCATGAAGTTGTACTCAGCTAGGTGTTTAGTTTTTGGAAATTAGGGATTATGTAGATAGGGGTGATTGTGGAGTACTAGGGCAGTTTTCAAAACAGCATTTTATGGTATGTATTCAAAGATTATGTACTTTAATCACTGAAGAGAGTGTTTTCATATTTTTAGAAATTCCTTTTTAAAGACATTGAATATGACTCCTTAACAATGTACATCACATTTTGTTGATGGCTAGCGCTTTAGTGTCAGTTTGAGTCCCAAGCTTGTTCCCCAGGCTTACCTGGGATTTATTTTTCTGACTAATAACAAAAACCTTCTCTCCAAGGTTAATTGTCATTAGTGAGGATTGCCAAAAGAACATTATCTAGACTCTCAGACTTATGGTTGCATTTGACTACATCACCATTCACAGTCACATTGACTTTTTTTTTTGTCCCCAGGGGTCAGTTGACTCTGTGCCATGCCCCTTTAATGGAACATTTTAGACTGCTTTGTTTTAGTTCATGTCTCATTTACTATGATAGTTGATTTGTTGATCCTGCTTTTGCTAAGGAAATTAGAATCTTTCTCAGCTTCTCATTTAATTAGGGTTAGTTTTAAGTTATAAATAACACAAGTTACAAATAGAACTTCAATATTGTGTTTCATCTTCCTTATTTTATGAGACCAAAAATGTATCAGGACTATTAGTGTACACATCAGCTTTATATTTAGTTCACCAGGGCATCTTTCACACAGGATCCCATGATACTCCTGGGTGTTTGTCAGCCTAGAAAACTTAGTTCTGGCTTTGCACACACAGGTCAGGGAGGCCTAGTGGACTCGTTGTTGCAGTGGTTTTCTTGAGAGGCCTTATGTCAACTGTCATCTTGCTGACTTCGAATTTCATACACACTACGTACAGATCCATGTGGTTTCATCCTTTGGCTTGTAAGTTTCCCTGTTTTTACTGAATGCAGTACCTAGACTTTTCTCTTCTGCCAGTCAGTTTCTGCTGGCACTTTTCTTCTGAACTTATTCTGCTTTAGGATGGCTGGAATCAAATTTGTCTTTTTGTGTCCTAAGTTAGTTGGATGGTTTTTGTATATTGTAGAGTTGAATTAGTATTTATTGAAAGAGCAGCTAAATGTGTTATAGTTTAGAATTTATCTGATCACAAATTCCTTGGTGTAGGTCTTAGAATTATGTCTACATTTAAATCTCTTCCATCATGGTGTCTGCTTTAGTGCTTATTATATGGCAACCTACAGTTTTAATGGACATTTTGAATGCTATCAGGTTTTTAAAAGAAAAGATACTGTGTTCTTCATTTTAGCTTTCATTTGTGGAGTGTAGCCACTATGTACAGTTCTGATATCATAGGCATATCAAGTGCATATGGCAAATATAACATTTTAAGCTGCCCTTGAAAGCCCCTGCCTCTCTGTACCTGTTAGAAATAAGGAAGATTTAGAAATGACACTTGCTTTCTGAAATGCCTGTTGACCAGTGTAAAAACAAAGTCACTAGAATTTGATAAGCCCTCCTGGAAACCTAACTTAAATTCTACCCGGGGAAAGGAAATTTGACCTTATCCTTATCTTATGCATCATTAACATACACGTGTAAACAAACTGAGAACCAACCGCTTTATTCTTAAGCCCAACTCATTCTTTGTTCTCATTAGTGGGAAACATTTTGTTGACTTAGTGAGCAGAATAAACAATTCTCTTTTCACTGTAGCAGTGACAGATTTACTGGACTTTTCTCATGCTGGGAAAAGATTACAGGCTGTGGAAATTTAGTATTGTGTGTTTTATAGGTATATGTTACTCTAGAGTATTGTTCATAAAGTTCAAGAATTATTTAACCACAAGGGTGAGATATGTCTCAATGAATAATGACTGTAGTATTAACTGGAGTTATTTCTTCATCTACAATAAGAAGACATTACCTGGGAATGTGTCCTGGCCAATACATAGTAGAACTAATGAGCTGTGACTGAATTAAGAAAGGAAGGTACTAGAATTATTATAATGTAAGCTTTGCAAGGGGTAGTGTTTTGTTCATAGTTTTGTTGACTGAGCCTAGAATACTGTCTGGCTTCTGGGAGTTGCTTTGGGAGGGTTTATCGAGTGCCTAATTAGTTTATACGTTGTCTGATTTTTTAAAAAAATTGTATTAGTAATAATAATAACAATAATAATAATAATAATATTTTGAGACAGTGTCTTTTGTAGCCTTGACTGACCTGAAACTTGCTCTGTAGAATAGGCTGACAGCAAATTCATAGAGAGCTTCCTGTCTCTGCCTCTTGAGTGCTAGGTTAAAGGTATATGCCACCTGCCAGCTTTTATCGTCTGTTTTAGATTTAAACACTGAATAGTAGTCACAAGTCTTGGCTTATGAACCTTTGAGGAGATACAGTCGAGTTGGATGACTCAATTTCTGATTCCTTTCTTGATGATTCTGGGATGAAGGTGTGTAAAGGCCATTACAGTGTTAGTTCATTTCTTGTCCTTAAGTTGCCGGACAGTTTTAATTACTATTAGACAGGCTTAATAATGGATTATTAATAATAATCCAGTCATTTATTTATTATTGGACATTTAAGTTTATAATTTTGTGATATTATAATTAACACTATGATGAAGGAAATTTTCTTAAACATTTTGTGTGGGGGGGAGAGAAATGACTTCAACAAATAGTTCATTTCACTGCTTTATAATGCTAAGTGATAAACAGATGATGTAACTAATTTTTCTGTAGAAATTTTATATTTTATTTCTTTTGCTATTACAAGTAGCACTGTGATAAATTCCCCTTCCCTTTCTCTCTCTCTTACAGTCAGACAAAATTGTTATGAAATTTCTCTTTTTTCCTTTTTCTGTTATGATATTGGGGATTGTATATTGCAGGCAAGTGTTCTGCTGCTGAGCTTTGCCCCAGCCCCACGATCATTTCTGGTTACATCCTAGCACAAACATGGCATAGTTATTGTAACCACATCTCTCTACTTTAGTCAGTATTTGCCAGTTTTACATTTTTGATGCCTTAATTTCCAGCCTCTATGTGGTTTACTTATTTAGATTTGTTTCCTATGATTTGCGCCTAGATTTTTGAATACAATATTTTTAACTTGAAACTTCAGTGTTTCTTTGTTGTTGTTGTCATCACCTGCCTCCTGCCCCACCCCAAGCCTCCCAAGTCAGGGTTTCTTTGTGCAGCTTTGGCTGTCCTGGAACCTGCTCTGTAGAGCAGGCTGGCCTTGAATTCAGAGACCTGCCTGCCGCTGTCCCTAGGTGCCAGAATTAAAGGCATGCATCACCACTGCCCAGTTTAGTTAAATTGTTTTTAAAGTTAATGTCTTAAGATTTATTTTATTTTTACTTATGTGTATGTATGTGAATCTGTGTGTGTGTGCATATATGTATACATGTTAATGCCAGGACCCACAGAGGACAAAGGTGTTGGATCCCCTTGGATCTGGAGTTAGAGGAGGTTGTGAACCACCTGAAGTGGGTTCTGGGAATCAAACTTCAGTCTTCTGCAGAAGTAGTACTTATTCTATGGTGCTGAGCTATCTCTCTTGCCTCTGAAGTTAGTGTCTTTATTCTCTGGCTTAGTCATCTTTGGCTGTAATAATGTAATTACCACAAAATTTCAGTGGCTGACAGCAGGCAGCCATAGATCTGCAGCCTTGACTGAGTTTGGCTGGGTTTGGTTGGAAGCTGTGAATTGCCTTCAGTTATGTGTCATTTTGGGGCCCCAGCCTTCTTGGGTATATGTTTCTCATGCTGCTATGCCTTCCAAGGAAACGTAGCTTCCAGTTAGGTTTAGTCAGTTCTGCTTCTTTCCAGGAAGGCATATTGCCACGCCTCCCAAAGCCAATACATGAAAAGTAAGATAAATGCTGATTTTGAAGAAATACTACAAAATAGTATGCGAAGTTGTGTATTTTGAGACATTACTCTTCTTTAGGGAAGGGTAACTAGGCGAGGTGAAAGGAGCCTGAATATTTTTTACATCTTACATGCTACTGCTTTAGAGCCACTTGGTTGCTGAAAAAAAATAATTGACTACCTATTTTGAAAGTAGGTGGGGCTGGGGAACAGATCTCTGTTTTGAAGCTGTGATTAGTATAAAGAACCTTGACGAGGTGACCTCACTTTGTCATTCCTATGCACAGTTCTAAGTGTTGCTCCATGGGTCTGTACATTAAATTCTGTTACATGCTTTGCATGTTTGTACACTGTAAGACTTGTGTGCATTTGTTACCTTGTGTGGTTGTACATCCAGTGTTTGTAAGTTTTATTATCCTGACTTAAAAATGATATTTGTTTTAATTATGTGTAGGGGTTTATGTTTGCGTGTGGGTATGTGCAGCATGAGTGCAGGTGCTGAGAAGTCCAGACACAGACATTGCAGTGTTGCATATCCCTTGGGCTGGAGTTACGGACAGATGTGGGTCATGGTAACAGAACTTGGTTCCTCTGGAAGAGTAGTAATTTTTCTTAACTGCTAAGCTCCTATCCTAATGTTTTTGAAGATAGCATTTTTAGTGCTAAGAAAATTCTTTATGTCTTAAACACTAGAATTAAGGATTTATTCGGCTTCTTATGGTATGACAGGAAGAGAGCGTTACATCCTATAGGGTACTTTGATACTACCATTTAGAAAACTTAACATTAAAAATGTATATAGACATAAGACTCCAGGTAAAGAGTAGCTGCTTCAAGTATGAATGCATGTGGACTCCCTTGACCTCTGTAAATGTTATTATCTACTTGGTGTTTTTGTGACATTGCCTTTCCCTGTTCTCATTCAGCATCTTACCTCTTAGTTTCCAAGGAGGGACATCAAGGCCAATAAACTTAATGCAGTACCATTAAGAGATGTATTTATTATGAGAAACTTTGAGCATGTACCTGAGCTAACATGGGAAATATTGATTGTAGATTTGCCATGCTACTCATTTCCTTTGGAATAATTGGGTTGTCTGGAAATGGTGATCACTGGCAAATGCACAGATGAAGAAGAAAGCCTGTGGGTTGGGGTCAGGTGATAGGATGACAGAACTATGATTATATACCACTGCTAACTACAGTGTAGGCAGCATGTGGTGCGTGTACATGCTGATGCAGTTTCTGCATTGTGTAAATGTGTGCTGTTTATGCATCTTACATAATCTGAGTATAGTAGATGGATACAGCAAACTGAATCTTTAAAAGTGTTACCCTAACTTGGTTCATAGCCGAGGGGGTTATTGTTTTGTGGTTTTCTTGAGTGATTTAGAAAATAAAGTGTCATTTTTCATGATTGCAGGAAGTAGTTTACTGGTTTATGAAGGAAGTTATGCAAGTGTGCTTTTTTATTGAATTGCAGAGCTGTACAATTATGCATTAGATCTAGAAGGCATTATGCAACCGTGATTTCATTTAAATATGCCACTAGTACTTATGCCTCATCTAAAAATGGATTAATCAATTTAGGAGGATTTTATAATACAAATCTTGGTCAAGGGTCAAGTGTGTTTTAGTATTGATACCCATACTAATTCAAAGCAATGCTTTATATTACAATTGACTGAAAAGAACTAAGTCTAAAAATTTCAATTTATTTACCAAATATATTTTTAAAATACTTAGAAAGAATGCCAAAGGATATTTGTGGCACATAGCTAAATAAATGTGAACTCATATTATGTTTATAATGAGGAAATCGCTATCATTAGAGAAAGTTCATAGCAATATCTTCTGTAGTCATTATTTGAGGCTTGTATAAAACTTTGTATGCAACCAGAAAAACTTAGTAGGCATGATATGCTTATTTGCCTTAGGCAGAACACTCTTCTTTTTCTTGACTTTATTAGTTGGGAATAGGGAAGGAATAACTTCAGTACTGAAGACTGAAGCTGAAGATACCAAGGTGGTTTTTTTTTTTATGACAGTTGCCTTCTACATAGTAAACAACATCTGGCAATTGTCTTCTCCATACTAAGCTCCTGTATGGCAGTTGCCGTCTACATATTTTTTAATTCTTGAAGTTACTTTGTTTTAGAGAGGGACCTGTGAATTAGATGGTAATTACTAGTAATCTTTTATATTTAAAAGAGAATGACTAGGGGTTCTATAGATAGTAGAAAAAACTGAACTAAAGTTATTTTTATTTCCTTTTAGTAAACTTTAAACATTGACCTTTAGAAAAATCTGATTTCTTTCTCTTCTGTTTCCAGAACAGGATATGTATTCCTCTGAGAAACTCTGGACCATAGACTTTGGTTTAATACTGGATTGGGACAACACACAGAGACTTTTCCAGTCATGAGTAAGTGTCCTGCTTGGTTTAATTTCTGCTGCCTTGGGAGCATTTGTAGTGTTTGTTTAACAAAAGAAGAAACATGTTACTATTATGTCACTTCCTGGGAGAATAATTTGGTTCTCTCCAGTGCTGTGACTTCTCTATCTTAAGGCAGTGAGAAACACCTTTTTATGTTTGGTTTATGCTAAGAGCTCAGATGTGATGAGGGAGTCTAGCACTAGCTTATTAGCTGACGGATTCTCTCATTTAAGAGCTCTTGACTTTCTGTTTTCTACTGGGAAATAATTCTAAAAGTAAAAGAGGGAATATTGAAGCTGACGATAATTAAGAGAGGTTTTGTGTAAAATTTCATCCTTGGGCCACATGGGTTAATATGTTTATGTAAAACTACAAAAATCTATCATACTTTTAATGGAGCAAGAAAACAAGGCTATCTTGAACTTAGAAGATTTGAAAAAAAATTTATCTTCTCAGTTTTAAGGGGAAAGTATATGTCTTTTTTCTGCAGAACTGGATTTCATTGCTGTTAGCTGCTTACTTTTAGAGTGGGATGAAAGAATTGGGGTTTTATTCTAGCTGGGGTCTTAAATGGCTGTTGGAAGTACAGACTTTCTGATTATGGAAACTCTGGAATAGTGTGAACGTTTCCTTATTAGAATATTAGCTTACACTTTTTTGTGTATTATTGGTTGTGTTTACCTTAATATGAATTAAGACAACTTTTCTTATGCTTTTTAGTTAATTTTTATAGTTATAGAAATATTTAACTCTTTCTACTAAAAGTAATTACAGAAATTGATTTTTAAAACTTCTACTGTTGGGGTCCTTTGAATAACCAGGATCAGTTGCTAGAGGCATTCAGGTCCGGCTTAGGAAGAGTCTGCGTGTGCTAATTCAGTTCCATTCATGAACTTTTGTATGAGGTTATCTCACAGAAAGCCAGCTCCAGTGAAGATAGTCATGAGTTCATGAAAATTAAGATGGAAGTTGCACGATTTTTTTAACTTAAAAACCTTTTGAAAATTAACTAAACTTCTATTTATAGTTTTAGAGTTCTATTAGCGTTGTTGTTACCTGAGTTTCTGAGGACAGGTAACTTGTATTTTAATTTTCTGATCTCAGTGTCTTGTTCATGCAGAAGTCAGATCTTTGTGAGGTTGAAGGTGGAGGTGGAATTGGGGGCCTGATAGGTGGTATTGTAACATGTTTTGTTTTAACATTTCAATGGTTAGTGTTTTATTTAAAATTGGTTCTTTTTAAATGTCTACTAGATTTTCTCATTTTTGCTTATTCTATAGTTTTCTTTTTTTTGGAACACATGCCCTTATAGCTCTAAAGAACTCTTAGGGCTTAATTTGAAGTCCTTTTCTAATCATTTAATACTTTTTCAAGTTTTTCTGCAGTGAGTTTAGGATTGTTCGTCTTGTTGCTTTGTTCATCATTCTCTGTAACTTAGCAAAGACACTCTAATGGACTTTATGTTTTCTTTTGATGTCCCTGCTGTCTAGCAGATATGTCATTGTCTCTGCCTGGCTTTAGAATTCACAGATAAGAATTGGGTCTGTGTTTGTGGACCAGAGCCCCAGCCCCATGGTGACATTAGAGACATCACAGACTTATTCCCTGAGTCAGCTGGCATTAGGTCAGCATCTTCTGCTAGGCTGTACCTTCAACACAGTGGGCAGAAGCCTTTCTGTGCATTTTACAGTGAGGAAGAGGCCACAGTGGTTCAGGGGTGAAGTGAAGAGCAATGGGTACTTACCCTGCTTGTATTTACAGCTGCCCCAACTTTCCTGCCCTGGGGCAGAGCGCTTCACTTCTCTCACGTGATTTTTGGGCCATATAGATGTGGCACAGCTGTGTCATTTTAGTGTTTTGTCTTATTTCATTTATTAAAATATTTGTTTCTATGTCTCTTGTGAGGAGCAGAGCCCCAAAGAATGAAGAATGTCACTGAGGTTTCACTGTTAGCATAAAACTAGACTCCATATTTCACAGTTGAGGTTAGTCTAAAAGTCAGCCTGTGCTTCCTCCTTAGTTCGGAGTGTCCCTCCCCTTCACTTGCCAGGTGAGCCTGTTGTACTTGTAGCATGTTCAGTGAACTTTAAGGTTCATCTGCTTGTTGCTTGCTTTCTCTGATCCATTTGCTCTTTGAGGGCAAACACTGTTTTTGGCATTTAAGTATTAAATAAATATTTCAGACATTTGTGCCTTTAGTTTGTGGCAGCACTTCTGTGTATTAATATTTTTTAGATGAAACTTGAGGTGTTTTTCTAAGAAGACTATATAGAGATAAGGTAGCGGAGGAGAATGCTTTTGATAGATGGAATGGTGTGAATAAGTAAGGTTGACTCCACAGAGGTCCACTGAGTGGTTGAACATTCTAGCATAGAGATAGATGGGGGGGACATTGGGAACATTCTAGCATAGAGATAGATGGGGGGACATTGGGAAGGAGAAATCTGGAGGAGAGGAAGTCAGGCTCCTGGTTCTTTGTAGTGGGCTTATGGTGTTCAGGATTTCAGTTATGGGAGTGACTTAAAGATTTCCTTCTGGAGAAACTGCTCAGAAAAATACGTGCTTTTAAGTTTAAAAAGTTGGTTACCTAAGCATTGTTTGCTTTTACTAACTTGTTCTTAAACTTTGTTTCTTTTTTCAAACTTTCTTTGAATCAGAGTGGGTTGCAATTCCTTTCTTGACGATTTGATGATAGGTAGAAAAAGAAGGTATTCTTGAGTAGACCAGCATAATAAAGGTGGTCTGAGGAGTGTTACAGTGGTCCTGTGCTGTGTTTCTAGGGAGTTCTAAATCTCAGAAAGTGGGACTCGAATGTAACAGAGATTCTTGTTTTGAAAACACAAAATCCACATGGAAGTGTAGTTAAAGTTGAAAAGGTAGTATCATATATTATTTAAATCTAGATGGAATTTCTAAGCCTAGGTGTGGGTGAGAGTCATTGATTATTGATTATTAATGATTATTTTTCTTTAGTATTTATGTAGGTAACAGAGGAAAATTGGATATTTAGATGTGTAAGTAGCTCTACCAGGCAGGTTTCACAGCTCATGTCAGGAAACACATAGAACATAGCATTTTTTGAACAACACATGGGATAAATAGATGGAGGTTGGAGACAGCCCACCTTGATACTGCAGGCCTGGCCATCCTGTGTTCTTAGCAAGGTTGGTTTTTATCTATCTTAGTCATGAATTAGCGGTTGGGATGCCCCAGCCCTTAGGACTAGAGAATTTGTTGAATGCTTTGTTTTTCAGCTCTCCTTCTTGCCAGTATATATTCTAGCAAATTCTGAGCTGAATACTTGTGATGCTATTATGACATTGTGAATTGTTAAGTTGTTACTGCTTTTTTTTTGAGAAAGGGTTTCTCTGTGTTGCTCTTGCTGCCCTGGAACTTGCTTTGAAGACCAGGCTGGCCTCGAACTCAGAGATCTGCCTGCCTCTGCTTCCAGAGTGCTGGAATTAAAGGTGTGCACCACCACCATCTGGCTGTTATTGCTTCTTGTATATGCATAGTTTGCATTTATTCAATTTGTTTATTTTATCATGTAAAGCCAAAGATAAAGTAAGGGAAGTGGGTATCTTAGATTATTAATAGATATTGTAGCAAAGAAAGCTCCCATACATGGCAGAGTTTAGTGATTATTTTGATGGGTATGTTTAAAACAAATAAAAAAGCACAAAAATAAAAGCAGTTAAGTTATACTTAATTGTTTTCAAAGCTTCATGTTAAAATCCTGTTTTCTTTATTTTTAAATTGTAATCTCTACTGTATTTTATTTCACTTTTGTCAGGAAAGGTTTACTTTGAAATTAATGACATGTTTTGTAAGTTGTTTGGATGTCAGTTCTCTTCTGCTGACTGGGTCAATCAGGAGTGCGTGTTGCATGTTGATGTTTTTGATCCTGTCCTTTGGCCTATATAATGGAATGCGTTCTTTTTTTAAGGTCACTTTTGCATAGGAACCACCTCTAATTCAGCTGAGGAAAAGAAATGGGCCTGATATTTGGTGTAGTGTATTTGTGGTTTTCTAGTAGAGTGGGAACAGTTTGCCTTAATGTGTGTTCTAGTTATAAATGGAGATCACTTAGTCCCTCAGTGATAGCTCATGGATTCTGCTAGTCTTGGCATGGAAAAATAGGCAGTAGTAGATACTTACCATAAATATTGGTTAACGATTCTGTCTAGAACAATAGTCTACCTAGAAATAGAGTAACTGCATACCTTAGACGTAGGCCGGAAGTTAAAAGAAAATTTAAGTTGAATTGTATTTTAAATACTGCTGTATCTGTCCTATCGCTGAGCCAACATCTTCAGTGTTGCTGCAGTGATTCTATTTTTTATTTTATTTTATTTTTTTAAGAAAGAAAACAAACTATCTTTTTTCATTTTACATAGCAATCCCAGTTCCCACTTCCTCCCCTCCTCCCATTCCTTCCTTCTCTCCCCCCAACACCATTCACTCCTCAGAGAGGGTAAGGCACATTGCTCCTAGGAAGGACCAAGGCCCTCCCCGCTATATCCAGGCTGAGCAAGGTAGCCATTCAAAGAGGATGGGTTCCAAAAAGCCAGTACAAGCATTAGAGATAAATCCTGGTGCCACTGCCAGTGGCCCTGCAGTCTGCCCCAGCCATACAACTGTCACCCACATTCAGAGGGTCTAGGTTGGTCCTATGCTGGTTCCTTCTATGTTTGTAGATGTTTAGGGACTTTGTAGATGGCAGTTAACAGGGGAACTCCTGGCATTTTGTAGTGGGGTGGGGTGGGAGAAAGTAGGATGTGCTGCTGCCCTTGTTAAGAATGTTGTTTCCTTCCCAAACTGACAGGAGTAAGCCAGGGTGGTAGCAGTGAGGAGTGCCAGCAAATGCTGTCACTCAGGAAGTGTGTGCTGCGTGCTGGCTTCTGAATCAAACATACTTCATTGTGTGACTCTGCCCACTGAATATGAAATGGTCTTAGTTTTTAGATGATTTATTTTTTTTGCTGAAGGAAAGTGAATGGCTCTTAATTTGATACTGTCATGGACCAAATAGAGCCAAGTGCAATTTTATGCAGTATATTCGGCTATGATATTTTAAAGTTTTTAGGAGATAGCTTAATTTTTTGTTTCTACTTTTGATACTTTTACCAAACTTAAAAGGAAAATTGTAAAAATAGTGTCCCAAATTTCCATAGACTTTTGACTGAGATTTGCTAGTTGTTTATATTCCTTCCCCCACTGAGTTTCATGTCCTTCTCTTTTCCTCTTCCTCTTCTCTCCTTTATACACTTCTATATGAAAGACATTTATTTATAATGAAAGTGTTTTTGATGGATTTCTGGTTTCCTTTGATGAAAAGTCATTTAGAGCTTTATCATTAACATAAATTGCTAAAGTAGTAATAGCTTTTCTAGCTTTCAGAATTACTTTACTAGTTAAAATTGCAAGCCATTTATGTATTATTTCTCCAAAGCTACATTATTTACCAGTTTTTGTAGACCTGCCATTAAGACAGATTTTTAGACATACATTATATTACAAAATGTATACAAATTTGATATATGAATTAACTTCAGTAAAAATTTTTGGAATAACAGAGATTAATGACTTCTTTATAAGAGTTTTAAGACACTTCATTCTTTTTTATTTCTTTATTGATATTTTCATACGTGTATATTATGTGTTTCCATCAGATGACTATTCCTTACCCTCCAGCTCCTCCTTATATCCCACCACTTTTCTCTCTCCCAGCTTCATCTTCTCTCTTTTTAAACCCACAGAGTCCCCTTAGTGCTGCCTGTGTGTTTATAGTTGTAGGACCATCTACTGGAGCATGGCTAGCCTCTTAGGGACTGCATCCTTAAAGAAAACTGTTCCTCTTCACCCCCAGCCAACTGCCACTTGCCTGTGACTCCTCATATACAGATGAACCCCTGTCCTGCCATGCTGGGATTTTTGGCTGGTCTGATCGTGTGCAGGTCTTGTGCATGTGGTCACAGCCTCCTGTACACAGGAGTTCATGTGTACAATGGCTCTTTGAAGACAACCCATTCTTAAGGGGTGTCCTAACATTCTGTTGAGAGAACAGTTTCACAGTGGCAGTCCTCTTCAAGCTCCCAGAGCCCCAGAAGCCTGGGATGGAACACTTCAGGTGCTTACTAGCCTTGTTGGGTAAGCAAACGGCTTGCTGTCTTTAATTGCCTGCTCACTGCTACCTACTTAGCCACTGGCCTCCAGCTTTGTTTATCTGTAAGTGTGTGGACTGGAGTGGATCATTTGGAAGCCTTGTACCTCTGATGTTTATGATTAGGCTGGTAAGAGGATTTTTTATTCAGTTATGTTTTAGAGGAGCATGCCTGGCTATGCCCCGATATCCTGTGTAAGGAAACACAGTGTCAGGGCTTGGGAGCCTGCACGTGTTGCTCCACACTTGTGTCCTGGCCACTTTCAGTAGTCCATTGTTCCAGATGCAGCCACATGTTCTCTGGTTCATTTTATTGGTTCTCTTGGCAGATTTCAGAGGCATGTATATTTCAAATTAATACTCTTTATTTTATCTTTTATGACCTTTGATATTTGTGGTTCTTTTCTCAAGTCTGTGATTAGAAATGATGTAACATTTAGTAAAGTTCATAACTTTTTTGTATTAATCTCTCTAAAACTGGATTTCTATCTGAAAATATTATTTCTCACTTACCAAAAGACAGTGGACAGCATAGCTGTCTGTTATATGGCCTGTAATAAACAAATTTATGATTGGCATTCAGCTTTTTTTAATCTAGCAGCTGGACAGCTGTGTTATCACTTGCTTCATTTCATATAAGTACACAATTCTTGTTAAGGGAGCTTGCACCACCTGTATGAATGAAGAAGAATGTCTCATTTTCAGGACTATGAAGTTGGTTTTCTAGCCTCTTTGCATCTCTCCAAATTGGTATTATATATATACCAATTTGTATTGTATATAAATTGTATACCAAATTGGTTATATATATTTATATTTTTATATTTATATATATTTATATTTCTTTTTAGAGAGCCAGGGAGATAGTAAATTTTCTGTGAGGGAACTTCTTTGTAGTCTGTATGTAAGCTGGAGGTTAGAACATGTCAGAAATAGAATGGTCAGATATTTTAGTTCTTATTCCAGGGTTTCACTCCCACTTCAGGCACTGAGCTACAAATTAGTGGGTTTTGTTTTTTGAGTATATATCATCTGTCTGTCTGGTGTGTGTGCGCATGACATTACCAAGTGCGTGAAGGTCATAGGATAAATTGCTGTACTTGTTCTCTTCTTCCACCATGTCAGTCCTGAGGATGGAACTCAAATCTTCAGGCTTTGCAGTAGCTTTACCTACTGAGCCATATAGCTGATCCAGGTTTGTTTGTATATTTGTTTTTTTTTAAAGATTTTTATTTATTATGTATACAGTGTTCTATCTGCATGCATGC
>LOJH01007954.1:8437-19552 GCA_001685095.1 Ellobius talpinus | reverse complement strand
ACCATGTGGTTGCTGGGAATTGAACTCAGGACCTCAGGAAGAGCAATCAGTGCTTTTAACCTCGAGCCTTTTCTCCAGCCCCCTGTATATTTGTTTTTAAATGGAAATGTGATGTCCTTGTATTATGACTATGGTCCAGGAATTAGGAAGTCAAGTGGAAACCAAACCTCTAAAACAGCGGGTCTCAACCTGTGATCCGTAGCCCCTTTGGGGTCGTACCACTCTTTCACAGGGGTCACATATCAGAGATCCTGCATATCAAATATTTACATTAAGATTTATAACAGTAGGAAAATTACAGTTATAAGTAGCAATAAAAATAATTTTATGGTTGGGTGTCACCACAACATGATAAACTGCATTAAGGGGTCGCAGCATTAGGAAGGTTGAGAACTACCGCTCTAATGGGTTGCCATTCATTCATGAACTCTGTGATTGAACCAGGTTATTTCCTTTTTATAGGAAGAAAGTGTTTAGGCATTAAATGTTAAGAGAATGTAAAAGATTATGGTCACATACTTAATATTTACTAAGAGGTATATCAAATTATGGAACATTTGGAACTATAATGTCTTTTTTAAAAATAGTCATGCTTTAGATTATAAAAGAATGGAATGGAATGGAAATGGAATTGATGTGACGTGTTAGTAAAAGTTGACACTGTACTCTAATGTCTTGTTTGAGGTCTTCACTGGTTGCCTTTGTTATGGTCTAGTAAATACAAAAGCAGGAAATACTTGCTTGTGTATGACTGTTAAAAATCAAATATTTGTGTGTTGGATGACTCTGTGTGTTATCCTTAGTGCTGGCTTTATGTTATTTTTCCGTGATGTGTGAAATCTTCTGGGTCAGATCTGGATGCTTCTTTAAAGGGATTTTCCTGTGTGTGGTACTCTGTCAGAAAGCAGAGAAGGGAGAGGCTTCACGGTCTCTAGATTTCCATCTCGTTTAGCTCTCCAACAGTTAACACTTACCTGTTCTTCTTTAACTGGCTGAACAAGATTCAGAATTCTTGCATAAGGAAATAGTTTATTGTTCTGTTTTACTGTGTCTAGTTTTGATTTTATTACAAAGGTAGGAAAAAATGTAACAAAATATTTCTAGAACATGAGGTGACTTTATAAAGAGACACTATTTGACTTTTATTTAGTTTCCTTTTAGCAGAATTGCTATTTCGAATTATGTTAACAACAATCTCAAGGATACTATTGAATAAATCCTATTATGTTCCATGGTATAGTTATGTTCAATATAATTGCCTTACAACAATAAAACAGTTATAAAGATTAATTTATAAATTGAGATTGCATCATTAACTTTCTCATAACCTAGCGTCTCTTTGACCCTTTGAATTTTCTGTAGCTGAAAATAGAGTAAATAAGCATGAAGACAAAAATATATGAAGGTAAATATTTGGAAATTGTTGCATATGGAAAACACCACTGTGTGTTAGATGCTAGACACCTTGTTTAAACAAATGCGATATTTCCTTTAAAATTACCTGGTTATGTATATTCAGTCATTTAATAAACTTTCAATGTTGTGAAGATAAGTTGGGAAAATATTTTTGTTTCTTGTTTTTATAGTGTTTGTACATGTTTATGACAATTTCCACTGAGTTATGGATTTGATAAGTTCTTTTTATAAGCAAAATTAATTTCTTTTTCACCCCATTCCCCTGTTTTTTGAGACAAAGACAAACTAGTTAATTCAAACTGGCCCTGAACCCTCTGTCTTCAGCATTTCAGGTTCTAGATTGCAGATGTGTACCACCATGTCTGGCCAGGTTTTTGCCTTTTGATGAAATATTTTTAAAGATGAATTTTAGCTGATAATTGAACAGGTACTTCTGTTTACAAATAGTTGCTGTTTTCTGTTCTGAGCCTGTGTGAGAGGCTGTGTTATCTCCAGACACATATTTTGATGTATTTTCCATATGCAACAATTTCCAGATATTTACTTCCATCTATTTTTGTTTTCTTTTACTTGGTTTTTCTCCTTGGAATTTTCACTGAAAATTGTTGGTAAACTTTTGATAATATATATTTTTTTTAATTTTTGAGATAAGCTAGGATCTCTTGAATGCTAGTCAAGTACTCTACTACTGAGCAGCAGTGTCCTCTGTGTCACAACATTGGTTTTTATTTTTAAACTATTCATTTTATTTTTATTTGTGTGTGAGAGAGAGAGAGGGAGAGAGAGATGCATGTATATGTGATGTATGTGTGTATGAAGCCCTGGGATTGCCTGAAGATAGAGTTGCAGGTGCTTATGATCACACGGTATGGCTGCTGGGAACTGAACTCCCGCCCTCTGCTAGAATAGTGTGCACACTTAACCACTGAGCCATCACTTCAACCTCTAGTGTTAATTTTTTAAGTGAATTAAAAAACTATTTGAGCATAAAGTGTTACAGATTTTAGGTGCAGAAAACGATGTAGAGAAAATAGTCCACAAGTTTTGTTTTTTTAAATAATTACCATGTTGTGTTTCATATGTCAAGTTTATAGAGATTGATTTTTTTCAAATTTTAGGACAGAATGACATGCCTTTCCTCTAAAAATTCAACGGAATGAGAAAAAAAAAGTATGTAAACTAATGTGCTAGTTCAAGAGGGTGTTACTTAGGAATGGGTTTCTAATTTGATTTTCAGTAGTCTTTTTCTATTTGTGGATCATTTGTCATGTTGAGTATTTATAGATTATTTTTGTCACAAATGTGGCCTCTCACATTCTTTTCCTTGGGAGAAAAAATGGAGTAACTTAATTCTAAAGTGAATTTCCAGGAAAGTGAAAAATATTACTCAAAAATGGGTTAAAAACCCAACTGTCTGAACTCTTGCCAAGAATAAAAGATGCTTGTTTATTATTCCTGAGATCAAAACAGTTTGTATGTGGAACACAGTGCTGACGTCCTTGTCTTTGTTTATTGCATAAAGATGATATTGGTGAAATATTTAAAAAAATATATGTAACCCCATCATATTTTTGTAAAATCAATAGCAAGGAGTACCTGGATCAGTCAGCTTGTTAAATGATGCATATTTCTATATGACAGACATAAGTTGTTTCTTGATTTTTTTTTTTCTGCACTGGAACGTGGCATTATTTTTACTAGTAAGAAAAAAAATCTCTTAAAGGTACATATTGACAAAGAGAAGATTAATAAGACTTTGAAGTTAGTATATAATTCCATAAGATTCTGTGCTGTTGATTTGAATTATTTACAGCATTGTTTTCTGTGTGTACAGAATTATTGTTCTTTGTAGTAAACTGATATTCTTGAACTTCTTCATACTTAGGATCAAACAAGATGCCTCAGTGAAAATTAGTTCATGGTTTTACTCAGTGAATAAGAGAAACAATTCCTGAGACCAGATCTAGTCTTGCTCTTTTTCTGTTTTTTCTTCTGTTGAGTGAGAAGCTAGGAAAAGACATCTTTCCTTTGTCTAACTAGTTTTCTTTCTACCTTTTATTATTAATCACTTCCTGATATTGATCCTTTCACCTGAAATGTTTTTGCCCAATATTTTCATTTGGAAAAAGTAGGTGAATGAAGTCAGGTTGTCTGATGGGGATAGAGTAGATAGTGATTTTGTTTCCAGTCATTGTATCTCATTTCTCCTTGTCTTGTTCTTGGGATTTGGATATGATGTTAAAAAGAAGGATGTCAACATTTTGGGGTTACTAAAATGTTATTGGTTTGGGGGATGGTAATATGTAGCAAATGTACAAATGTAGGAAGCAGGATTAGAATTTCTGGGCAACAGGTAAGAGTATCTCTGTTGGAGAAAGCAGCAGCTTATAGTTTCTGCAGGTAGCAGGGGTAACTATAATATGTTTTCTGTCTTCCAAGCCTCAATAGATCTTTAACATATAGAGATAATTATTATTGTTGTTATTACTACCCATTTCTTTCTCCAAGCTCCTACCATGTCTTCCCCAATACATCCACTCTCAACTTCATGTATGGTGATATTTTGTTTGTGCTATAACAAAGCTTGCCTGAGGATCAGAGTGTGGAGCAAGCCATTAGTTAGCTATAGAGACCAGGGAGTGGTAGCACACACTTTTATTCCCAGCACTGGGAAGGCAGAGGCAGACAGATCTCTGTGAGTTCAAGGCCAGCCTGGTCTACACTAGATTGATCCTGTCAAAAAGAGAAGCAGAGTCAGAGGTCGTGGCTCACACCTTTAATCTCAGTATTTGGGAGTCACATATCTTTAATCCCAGCACTAGAGAGGTGGATACAGGAAGGGATATAGCTGGGCAAAGAGAGGAATATAAGGCCAGAGGAGACAGGAGCTCAAGGCATTCAGTCGTAAGATTTGTAGAGACAGGATCATGCCCCTTTGGTTCTGAGGATTTCATAGAGGTAAGAACTATTGGCTAGCTGCTCTGCTTCTCTGATCTTTCATCTTTCTCCCCTAATATCTGACTCTGGGTTTTTATTATTAAAACCAATTAGAATTTGCGCTATCTTCATGTCTTTTTCTTTTAATCATTAAGTCCAGTTAGTGCTTCCCTTACGTGCATGGGTGTGAGACCATCCACTGCAGCATAATATATTTATCAATGACTACATCCCCAGAAAAGAATGATCTTCCTCCCCCAGCAGCTATCAACTCCAGTACCTGTTCAGTAAGACACAATGCCTAGAAGTCAGCTACCCGTCTGTGCTGGGATTTTGGCTGGCTTGATCTTATACAAGTCTTGTGCAGATAAACCATAGTTGCTGTTAGTTCATGACTATGATAGTCATGACATGTTCAGAAGACAGCATTTTATAGTGCTCTTCCTTGTCCTCCATCTTTTAACTTCTTTCTGTTTACTCTTCTATGATGTTATCTGGGCTTTGGGTGAGTGGGTGGGGCATAGCACAAATGCTCCATTTAGGGATGGGTACTCGTTTTCTTATTCTCAGCGCTTTGACTAGTTATGTAGCTCTCCACTGATAGCTCCTACTACAGAATGAAGCTTCTCTGACCAAGGTTCAATGAAGCCTACATCTATGGATATAAACAAGTACTTAGAAGGCAATTTGACAGGCCATTTAGCAAAATAACAGTAGCAAGTTTCATAGTAGGGCCTGTGGCCTCCTAGCCATGAGCTTTTGACCAGGATTAAAGTACCAGGCATGAAATTTATTCCTGCGAAGCAGACCTCATGATCCCCCTTTCCCCCCAAAATAATTCAGACGGAAAGAAAAAAAAAGCTTCAGATCTCATGTCCTCCCTCCCCCTCAAAAAACAATTCAGATGGAAAGAAAAACAAAGCTGTTAGTTACTCAGTGACAGTAGTGCCACTATCGCACCAGTGGGCACATTTTCCCTGGAGGTGAGTGCTGCAGCAGCATGAAGGGAAGGGTCTAGCGCTGGATGAGACTGCATATGTATTTCTTAATAACATGATGATCTTTTTCAAAAAAGGGTTTCCCTCTTTTAAAAGAAATAATAGTGAAATAGTAAATTATATTTACTGTAAAAATATAGCAAAAAGAAAAATGTAAACATTTCTATAGAATGCTACTATTTAGGAACCCTCCTATCATTTTAAGGTGGTGTTTTAGTTAGGGCTTATTTTGCTCTGAAGAGACACCATCACCATGACAACTCTTATAAAGAAAACCATATAACTGGGGTTTGCTTACAGTTCATTACTATCATGGTAGAAAGCATGGTGGCATGCATACAAACATGGTGCTGGAGAGGTAGTTGGAAGTTCTATCCTGGGTAAGTGGGTAGGGCATATGCACAAATGCAAGCAGCAGGAAGTGAGAGTGACACGGGGCCTGGTTTGAGCATCTGAAACTTCAAAGCCCACCCCAGCAACGTACTTCTTCCAGCAAGGCCTCCTAAACTATGCCACTTCCTATGGGGCTCTGGGGGCCATTTTCATTCAAATCATCCCAGGTGCTTATCTGAGGTTTTGTTATAGCCATGCAAAGTTAACACAACCCACATCCTTTAGGCATGCCAAACTACGTTGAGGTAATAAAAGCAATAACGAGGGTCACAACTGGGATATGTGGTGAGATCCTGCTTCAAACAAAAACAATAAAAACACATTCAGTGTTCAAACAACAGACTCATTTCCCACAAGTGCAGTGTCTGCTGCAGATCAGGTGAAAGCTTTGGGTCACATCAGCTTTTCCCTCAAGTAGGATCTTGCTGGTGTTAGACCCAGTGGCAGAGGGAGAACAGAGAGAAAGTGAACTTTTTTTGTTGTTTTGTTTTTCGAGACAGGGTTTCTTTGTAGTTTTGGAGCCTGTCCTGGACTAGCTCTTGTAGACCAGGCTGGCCTCAAACTCTGCTTGCCCCTGCCTCCCGAGTGCTGGGATTAAAGGTGTGCACCACCACCGCCTGGCAAAAAAGTGAACTTTTAATGCTGTGGTTTTCAATCTTTCCAAAGCTGAGACCCTGTAATACAGCTCCTCATGTGGGACCCCAACAATAAAATTAACTGTAATTAAGCTACTGTTATGAATCATAATGTGTAAATATCTGTTTTCTGATGGTCTTTGGTGACCCCTGTGAAAGGGTTGTTTACTACCAGAGGGTCAAGACCCACAGGTTGAGAACCATTAATTCAGAGGAAAATTATGGATACCTTTTTGATATTTTTCTTTTTACACATACACACACACACACACACACAGAGTTCCTCTCTCTGTAGTGGAAACTGTGTTTTGTACCTTCTGTTCTTAACCCTGTACAGTTAGCATTTCCCATGATACTCTTCTAGAGCAGAGACCCTTAGTTTTTACCAAATGTTAGGATCATTTGAAGGAGAGTTTTTCAAATCCTCTGGTAGTATGTTTTGGTGGTGATTTTCATTTTTAAGTCAATACTAATCCAGTAGGGTGGGATAATGCAACTGAGATTTATAGAAAAATGAATTCTGTATTCTTTTTGTCAAACGTAATGTTTATTGAGAGGATAATGTACCATATATTCCTTCATTACTGTGGAAGGAAGAATATTGGAAGAGAGCAAACTTTTCAAGGCGAGGCATGTTGCTCAGTGGTGAAGTACTGCTTTTTGGCCCTGGGTTTGATCTCTAACAGGGAGAAAGGGAAAGTTGGTTACTGTTCAACTTCTTTTCTAGAAGAGAGGTGCCAGGTATTTAATGCCAATAACCTGTTCAGAACTGCCCTAAGAATGGGCCGAGGGGTGTAAGGAATGGAATTTGATTTGTTTCTGTCCAGTCTCCAAAGAGATTTACTAAGAAGGCCTCAGTTTTGGTTTGAGATGCTTTGACCTAACTGAATGTGTCAACCTCCCACTCACTCCCACTTCCTACTTACCTCCCAAGTAGGGACCCAGCCTAGGGCCTTGTGCGAGGCAATAGTCTACCACTGAGGTATATCTGCAACCCCTAAACTTTAATTTACTCATATAAACATGTACACTAAAGCTAACAGGTAGTTGAGATAGTTGCTCTGTTTTGTCCTTTTTTTTAACCAGTATTTCCTGCTGTCATAGGGTTGTAGAGCCCTGTTCTCTCTCAAGGTTAACACCATATGGTGACTGTCGTAGGAGTGGTGTATACACACACACACACACACACACACACACACACACATGCTGAGGCTCTTTTTCCTAGATGAGCTGAAAATTGGGCCCTGAATCCTAAATTTATACTTTTTTTTTTTACAGAGGAGTCGTGGTGGATTCTTTTATTCATGTGGATTCATTGTATACCTCAGTTGAAAAATGAGAAAACAAGTTATTAACTGTTTATCTGAAGGCAAAGGAACTGTCTCTGATTTTCTCTGGGATCCACTATTTTATGATGTTAAAAAAGTCAACATAATGAATAGGAAGGAAAGAAAAATAGGAAAGTTGGTAATTTAGCAAAAGGGAATGGGTTGCTGGTGGTGATCACTTTTATAATACAACACTTAGCAGTGTCAACCTGGAGCCCTTTCCTTTAGCATCTGTAGTTCACCGAGACAGGCTGCTGTGTGATAAGCGGAGTGCGAAGCACAGGCGTTAAGCATTCATTGAGTGTTGTTGCAGTTGTGCTGTTGAAGCCATCACATGACAGAAGCAATGATTTTGCTTGTTTTCAGTTCTCTGGCCCATGTCTCTGTGTTGAGAGCATTGAATTTGTGGACTCTCTGGGGGGAATTTCTGTGTGTGTGTGAACTTGGACTTTAGTATGATTTTGAATTGCACAGGTGCAATGACCATAGGGTCAGACTGTTGAGGGTTGTTTTGACACATTGAGATTGATATTACCTGAATTCATGTACTGAGAAGTCAGGTGTGAGGAGGAAGGGAGGGGAGGAGAAAAGAGAAGAAGGAAGGGAGAGGAATTTACAGGATATTTTTGAGGCACTATATTTTTTATGCAAATCTGGGGAGGTTGGAGTTAGCAAGATAGATTTTTATTTTTATCTACATTTTCTGATTCAAATATAAGGTTTTTGAGAAATTGGAAGAAAGTATTAAAGCTTTCGACAGCACAGGGTATTTTGGTTTTACTTAAAAATTTGCACATAGCATCTGTGATACTATTTGAGAATATATAACACAGACTTGGTATTTCTTGTGGCTTTTGTGCAAGAGTGTTTTGCTGTGCTTAGTGATTTACAGACTACTCATTTTGGTGCATAAGTAGTGTGTCCTTTGCACAGTAACAAAGCTTTGAGGATGGCCTTTTCACATGGACTGAAATCCTTCTCAGGAAGATAGAGCTGGCGCTCTTGTTTTCTGTTAACTGCTGTCGAGCTTCATTGTATCTAGGCAAAACATTTATTTCTCTGAGGTTGAACTGTGTTCGTGCTTGAGCGTCCAGAAAGCAGAAATGCATTAAGCTCTTGATGGTGAAACCTGTTGGATCGCTAGTGGAAGCAGCTGGAGCCTTTGGCTTGTTAATTCGTGATGATTCAAGTCTTGCAGATTGTAAAGGAGCTGGTGACACCATCAAGGCAAAAGGCAGCCACAGCAAAGGAAGGTAGGAGCATCACAGAGTGAACCACCGGAGCTCTTTAAGTATTTAAGTATTGATCTAAAGAACCGCTATAAATATTCTGTTCTCATGTGTGCTTTTACCTTTCTGCATTATTACAGTGTCTGAAAAGGACCACGTATTATGGCATGATTGTTAACATGTTCATTATTCATGTTATAAGCCCCAAATTAGAAGTATATTATTTTATTAAAGACGCAGAGACCAAAAGGGAGTTATTACACTCTTCTGTGACAGTGTTTCCATACTGCATTAGGGATTTTGGTGGTAGGCAAATAATTGCTATAATCCTCTTATTCTTAAAGTATAATCACTGCAGAATTAGAAGGGAGCAAGCTAGAAATCTGCTTATACTAGGGCAGAACAGGTGGTTCTTCTGTGAATAACTGATGAAGTAATAGTAATAAATAAGACTTGACCAGTGCTTGGTGAGTTTGTCTTTCTTAGTGAACAGTCACTTTCTTCTGTTTAAAATTGTATGCTTCACTGGCTTTGTTTATATTAAAGCCAGTCATGCACTGGAGCATGTGCCAGAGGCATTTTGAAATACAGTAAGCATACTTTAAATTGCGTATCTGACTTACCTGTCTTAAATGAGTGACATGCTTAGAATGTATGTATATTTTTGGTTTTTGAATGTTTAAAGTAGTAAACCTCTAACTAGGGATGGATTTTCAGCATCTACAGGCTGTCAGCTAGGGTGATGACCAGCGCTTTCACTCATTTAGTCTCTGCGTAAAATGTGGCAACTAATAAATACACGTGAGCCTGTGATGCTTCATGTGTTTGTGTTCTGTATCCGAGCATTCTATTTTTATAGACTTGGGTAATGTCGGTATACCTCAGATGATGCCACATGCAGATTTTAAAAATATTTGTTTTAGCATGATATGATAAGCATTTGGGAATGAATCTTAAATGAGATTCCAAATATCCTGAGTAAACGGATTTGAATCAATGATGTAAAGTGATACTGTGATAGGCAGCTCATATACAGAACGGTAGAACTGGAAAAAAAACATGGAAATTGTCTTTTTGCTTATTTTATGGTAGAACAGGATATCTAAATGATCAAACGAAATTGCATCTCAGAAAGCAGAAGAACAGTCATGGTTTGCCTTTGGAATGTAATGGTGTTATTTATTTAGGGAACTTTGTAATTATTTGCTTCCTATTTTCTGCTTTTTTTTTCTTCTCCCATTCTGAAGTATACTACATTCCCCTCTAAATGGTAGGATTTTAATAATTAAGCCCTAAAAAATTCTTACTACATTTACTATTTCAGGAGAATGTAATTAATGTACTCTCAATCTGTTTGAAAATGTCAAATTCATAATTTGACCTTTACAGTCAGAACTTTTTATTGGAATGTTTCTCCTTGATTTTATGTTTATAATTACAGTTACTTGGATGTACCTGTGGCAGAGGATAATACTGGTTTTCTTTTTTCTTTTTATAATTTTTAAAAATATTTATTTTATTATTTTTATGTATATAAGTGTTTTGCCTGCATGTATCTATAGATGGAAATTTCTGTCCAGCCCAGTCCTGCAGCCATTCAGTCTCAAATAAGTACACAGAGAATTGATGATATTAATTATAAAACTGTTCGTCCTATTGCTAAGACTTATTACTAACTCTTAGAACTTAAATTAACCCCTTATTCTTATCTATGTTTAGCCATGTGGCTTGGTTCCTTTTCTCAGTAAGGTAGTCTCATCTTGCTTCCTCTGCATCTGACTGCATCCTCTTCCCAGAATTCTTCTAGTCTGATTGCTCCGCTTATACTTCCTGCCTGGCTACTGACCAATCAGTGCTTTTTAAAACCAATACAAGTATCTTTACAGTGTACAGGAGCATTATCCCGCAGCATTTATCTCTGTGTACCGCATGTGTACCTGGTGCCTGAGAAGGTGGTGAGGTTCCATGTGTGTGCTGGAAATCAAACCCAGGTCCTTTGCAAGAACAAGTGCTTTTAACCAGTGACCTAACTCTCCACCCCTAATATTGTTTTCCTTGTCTTTGAAAGTATGTCTGTGTATCTCTTAAGTGCCAGGAAATATATGAATATAGAATGTAATCGGACGCTGCTTGTTTGTCCTGGCTGCCCAGAACTGAAATAATCACACAGAAACTGTAT
>LOJH01007953.1:0-21286 GCA_001685095.1 Ellobius talpinus | reverse complement strand
AAAAAAAAAAAACAAAAACAAACCATGGGGCTTGGGTCTAGGTTGATAGCTTGGTGTTTAAGAGTGCTTGCTGCCCAATCACGAAGACCTTAGTTCAGATCCCAGGACCCATGAAATAACATTCACACACACAACTAAAATCTTTTTTGGAGGTGGGAGGAAGGCGAGGGATGAGACGGGTTTCTTAGGCATTCGCTACCAGACCTGGCTTAAAATAATCTTAAAGAAAAAAAAAGGGAAGAACATCAGAGGTGTTCTCAGTGAGAGAGCCAGACACCAGAGGCCATTTCATGTGGGACTCCATGCCAGCCAACGTGCAGAACAGCCAAATCCAGAGTCAGCAAGTGGACTCAAGGGTGACGGTGGATCAGGAAGGGGTGGGACAGACTGCTCACAAGGTAAGGATTCCTACTAGGGTGATGGAAGGTTCTGGAATGAGATGGTGGTGTGCCTGCACAGCTTAGAAACTGCTCTGGAAATACCAGAATACTTTTAGAAGCTGAAGCATGAGGGCTGCAGCCACTTGGAAGCAGCTGGTACTGTGTGCCTTACCCTTTCCTGGTCATGATCCATGTTGTCCTCCTCATCCTCCAGCTCCTCTCTCTTGAGTCCCTCACCCTCATCCTTAGCCATGGTGACAGTACTCACAGCAAGTTCTTCCTGTAAAGCCAGGAAGGTCAGGATGGTTTTTCAGGGATAGGGTGGGGTATGGGGTTGTCTTCTCCTGATTGCTCAGAGAATTTCAGCTTAATAAGCAAAAAGGGAATTCTGAGTCCCACCTAACCAGTGCCATCCCCTGAGGGTTGGGAATATTCTCCAAAGGATGCCTTGTGGACAAAAGTCCTGCTGGCCACCCCTCTGCCTCACTGAGACTTGCTAAGCAGAGTCCCACTGGACAGCAGACCCAGGCCTGACTCGGGACATCCCACTGGGCTGGACTCCACTTATTGGTACCTGTGTGTGGCTCCAGGACTGCAGGGGAGACACCTGGCACTCACTGGTTCCTGTGGAAATGCATAGGTGATAACTCTGAAGACATATAGGGCAGGCACTTACCGTGGATGGGGCAGGAACGGGGACAGCAGCAGGTGGTGGAGTGGTGGACAGCCAGAAGTCTAGGTCCTCGCCCTGAAGCCACAAGAAGAGCACTTTAGGCAAAGGCAGGGAGAGCCAGCAGCAAGGGTGCTCTCTGGTTGCCATTCTTGCCTCCCTGCCCCAGACCAGACCATCTGACTGCTGTGTAGCATGGCAAGTTCAGGCTATGCTCTGACTGGACCCACACAGGTCCTCGGCTGCATCACCTCAGTCAAGGTGCCACCAGTCACCAGGCATTCTGGAAGACAGTGCTGTGCTAAGCGGTGACTGGAGTGAGGTCACGGCAAAGCAACTTGGTTCTCAAACTGTAGCTCAAACTGGGAGTAGTCAGGAGAATCCTTCTCCCTCAGTCTTATGAGAGCTGGCATGGTGGTGCAGCCTAAGCAGGCCCGTGCTCCCCTATCACTACAATACGTAGTCTCCAAAGTGTCACCACACTGAGCCGCATTGCCTCAGTGGGATCCTGGGCTTGACCTCAGCACTCAACAAATAAAATCTATTTCTAGCCAGCTAGTCAAGAGATTGAGGTAGGAGTATTGCAAATTCAAGACCAGCCTGGACAACTCAGTGAGATCTAGTTATAGTCTCCAAATGCAGTGTAAAAAGCAACCTGGTGGTGGTAGTGCACACCTTTAATACCAACACTTGGGAAATAGAGGTAGGTGCATCTCTGTGAGTTCGAGCCTGGTCTACAGTGAGTTCCAAGACAGCAGGGCTGTTACAGGCCACACACACACACACACACACACACACACACACACACGTCTGGGAGCTGGGCAGTGGTGGCACACACCTTTAATCCCAGCACTTGGGTGGCAGAGGCAGGTGGATGGCTGTGGGTTTGACCAGGACGACTAGAACTATAAAGTGAGGCCCTATCGCAACAAAACCAAAAACAAAGCAGCCTGCGGAGCTATGTAGCATATGCACAGCCCTGGGTTCCAGATGTTACCCATTCCCCCAGCACACAATTTGTTTGTAGAAGCCTAGCCTACGACCAGCAGCTCACTGTGCATGGCCTCTCTGGCTTCCCTTCCTCACAACTGCTTCTTGCTCTGCCCCCTGGCTGGGCTGGACTACGCAGCCCTAGCTTTGCACTCAAGCCAGAGCCCCAGGGCACGCACCTTTTTGTCCTTCTTCTCTCTCTCTCTCTCTTTGGGCTTCTTCTCCTTTTTGGGCTTCTTGCTTTTCTTCTCTACAGTGGGGACACTTTCCTTCTCTGGGGACTTCAAAGCCTCAGCATTCCTGTGTTTCTGGACAGGAAGCTTCTCACTGTCAGCCAAGGGCCTTGGGGGAGAAGACCTGGGGTCACCAGGCTGAGCTGGGGCCAACCCTCAGGGCTGCTGGCCCTACAAATCCTGATGCTCCATGAATACCCATGACAACTACAGATCTGGGAGCACTGACCCTATTCCCTGCACACCCAAGCATCCCAGTGCTTTCTCCCACGTTTTGGATGTGTACAGTGCATATCCATGCCTATGTGGAATGTGGGTGTCGGCATGCCAGCCCACACATCCACAGTCATGTGGTGGGCAGGTCAGTGCCAAGCATTTTCCCACTACTCTGCACTGTATCTTTTGAGGCAGGGTTTCTCTCTTACTGAAGTTGGAGCTCCCTCACTCAGTCAGGTTGGCTGCCAGTGAGCTCAGGGGTCTGCTGTGTCTGCCTCGGGTGCTAGGGTTGGCTTTCAATGAGTGCTGGAGGACTGAGCTCAGGCCTTTTCGATCACACAGCAGGTGCTATATTGAGCCACCAATGCAATACCTCCATCATGGCCAAGGATTTTCTCAGCGCCCTGGGAATGGGGACCTCACCACCCTAAGAGCAACCCCACCCAGCCTTCAGTCTGTTCCTCACCATCACTTACTTATCCAGGTCAATGTCCAGTGCCCTGTAGGGGTCATTGGGGTCTTTGTCATCCTCATCACTAGGCAGAGCATTCTGAGGGGATAGAGGGGTCAGGGCTCAGTCAACTAGCAACCGCGCTGTCCTGGTGGAGGCCCCCGTCACTTCTGCCTCAAGTAACAGAATAACATGTCTGGACAGTCATGCCCATACCTACACATGCCCAAGGTACTGGGTTGTGGCTGCCAGCTCACATAGTGGAGAAAGTGGAGTAAAATCATGTCCATAATTGAAGGCTTGTGTGACAGGTGACTTTGGTCACCAGCTCAGAATGAGTCAGCCTCTTGCCTCCAGCCTCTTAAGGACACAGACAAGCCTGCTGCCACCAGGGCCGACAGGGCTGGGCAAGGACTGACCTCAGGCATCTCCTCTGTGACGATGTCCACGCGCTGGGCAGGGGCGATGTCCTCATCACTCTCTGTGGGCAGGGAGCTGTGGCGGCGCTTGCCCTTCTCCTTCTTCTTCCTTTTCTTGTCCTTGTCCATTCGCTGACGGTGCCGCCGCTGCTCCTCCAGCTTTACGTACTGGTCTGACATGGGCATGCCTGTGGGGACGTGTGGATGGCCAGAGCTCAGGGACACCCAGAACCCCGTCATGTCCCACACATGAACTTAAGACAAGGAGACACTCGCCTGGAACCTTCAGAGGCACTGAGAGGTCAATCTGTACCACAGGAATATGCTCTACGCCTGGAGTATCCTGGTATCGCTGAAGGAGGAACCACAGGGTATCAGTGTGGCTCGAGACTCACAGGCAGGAAAGGGGAATGCTGTGTGTTAGAGATGGCCCTCCATGTGGCATGGGAACATTACTCATGTGCTCCAGGTTCCATAAAGACAGGTGGGGACCTGGGACCACAGCCCTGGAACGTGATATCTTAGGCTATGGGCAGGAAGGAACTTTTACACCTAGGACTATTCATGATTATCACTTTTTTGGACACGGACTTTAAGCTGGCCCCAACCTCAGTATGTAGCCACAGGTGACCTTAGATTTTTGTATCTTCTGTCTCCCTCCTGAATACTGGTGACCATACCTGGTTTATGTGGTGCTGAGGATGGGACCCAAGGTGCATACATGCTAGGCAAGGGCTCCACCCACAAAGCCCTAGCCCTTGCTTTTTTTTTAAAGATTTATTTATTATGTATACAATGTTCTGCCTGCATGTATTCCTGCAGGCCAGAAGTTGGCACCAGATATTATTACAGGTGGTTGTGAGCCACCATGTGGTTGCTGGAAATTGAACTCAGGACCTCTGGAAGAACAATCAGTGCTCTTAACTGCTGAGCCATCTCTCCAGCCCCCAATCCTTGCTTTTTCTAAAATGAGAAAGTATTACACATTTAACCTCAGGTATCCTTTGCTCCCTGGAGTGCTGTGAACTCTCCTCCTTGGCCATCGTAGTCACCAGTGACTCTGATACCACTGTAGGATCTGCCCACAAAAGCTGAAACTTCCTAGGGCCCTGAGAAACTGCAAAGGGCTGAGAGGCCAGCTGGGCAGAGCACCCATCTCAGGGCAGTCTAGATAAACCCCACCTAGATCACCCAGGTTCTTGACCAAGACCGGGATGCAGAGCAGCTCGGCTTAGCTGTAGCTGGGACTATACAGACAGCTTGTTCCCCAAGGCATGGCCATAACTACATTACTCTCTTGGAGGCATCAGTGTGGCAGGTGTGGGGGCATTCAAGGACACCACTTGCCTTCTGTGGGGACGGGGAGCTCTTGATGTAGAAAGGGTTGTTGGCTTGCTCCTGCTTCCGGGCCTCTCGTCGCTGTGGGGACAGGACTCTACATGAGCACATATGTCAGAAAAGTGCTTTCCATTTCCCAAGACCCAGGTGGACAGGGAGGATCAAAGCAGAAAACATGAGGACCACCTCAAGAGGCAGAGCTCTCAGGTAGTCCTGTCTTCCAAGAGCAGCGCTCATGAACAGGCAGACTGCCTGAGGTTCTGGGCTCCTGGGAGCAGAACTGGTCTGGGTCTACCCGACCCTGAGTCACAGCTCCTGCTCACCATTCCTACTCCTGCAGGCTCAGAAGCCCACTCCAGTGTTCCTGCTGAGGGCCGGGGAAAGGGGGCTCACGGGAGGGCTCTGAACAGGAAGACAAGGTAGAACCTAAGTGTCCTCTTGCCTGTGTCACAGGCTGTGTCTGGCCAAATAGCAGGCCTCAGGTGTTCCTAGGCCTAAGAATCAGCTACTCTTTGTAAACAGATCCCAAGCTGAGCTTCTGCCATATGCTGGCTACTCCTGAAAAGGTCTGCTCACCCGCGCCAGCTCCTCCTCATCCTCCTCAGGCTGCCGGCGCCGCGTGTGCCTTGGCTCCTCTTCATGGAAGATGGCCTTGGGTTTCTCATCCTCAGACTCACTGTCCGAAGGTGGCTCATTGATCCAGGCATCCAGGTCTAGGCTGGGATGTACAGAGGGGGTCACATAGTGGCTTGGTCTCCTCTATGTTGGCCCACCATGCACCTGTGACATCTCTCAATATCAGTACCAAAGGGACCAGGCAAGGCAGGGATGCCACAACCCCAGAGAGAAGACCCAGAGATGGAAAGGTAGGAAGCCTAGGAGGAAACAGCAGACCAGGACAGGGACCATAGAATCTGGCAGGACCATAACAAGCAGGGTACTCCCTGAGGACCAGGGAACAGCAGTACAGCAGTACCAAGACAGAGTGGTTTTATGTGAGTGAGCAAGGGCAGGGTCAGGCCATCTAGCCCCAGGGCCATATGTTCCCCTGGCTGGTGGCAGGTCATGGAGCATGAAAACCCCTACCCAATTTCCTAGATCAGGAACCATTTCAGTGGCTGTAGCTGCATCACCCCACTGCGTCCCCAATCCTCACCCTTCAGGAACTGGGACCTTCTTCTGAGCCTTGGGGGCCACAGGGTTCAGTTCACCAGCGAACAAGGCACTCACTTCCTCAGCCACCGGCACGCCTTTTGCCTGCAGCTTCTGCACGTGCTTGACCAGCTGCAGGATGCAGGACGCCTAGGGGAGCAGCAACAGAGTGGGGTGCCTGCCCACAGCCACTAAGCCACCGGTGAACTCAGCAGCCAGTTATCTGAGGATGTAGTGCTGGGGCCTGTCCTCCCCATTAGCTCAGCCACAGGTTTCATCATGTCTCATTCTCTCAAGACAGGGAGAGACAAATCCCACAAGGGTCAGAACAGGAGGGAGCTCAGCTATGTCACCTTCTGTGGTGCCACCTATAGCCACTCAGTCCTGTGCTGGCTCTAGGCAGTCCTTGCTACCATGCCGCACCATCAATCCCAACATCAAGGTGTGGCTCAGTGTGGGTCCCTACTTCTCACAGGGCTCAGCCTGGGTCAGTTCCTCAACTATGGATGGATCAATACCCACTCCTGACCTCCTCAAGGGGTCCCCAGAGACCTAGCAGAAGCCTCATGGCACCTGGTTTGCTGAGAACATATATTACTATGGGGTGCCAGAAGCAGCCTTGGCTCTACCTTGGCCACTGGGTCCCAATTCCCAGGTGTCAGCCCAGGACCTGGGCCATCTGCTGTCCCAGGCTGGGTATGACTCATAGCACCTGTCTAAGACACGCAGGCTCCTGGTTCAAGCCTGCCCCACCACAAACAAAGGGGGTCCCAAAACAGCTGTCCCACAACAGTAGCAGGGCACTGCCTACCTCCTAGGCTGGCTCTCAGGCTCATCCACACCACAATCCCTGTCCAGGGACCCCAAGCCCCAGACGGGCAGAGCTAGGATAGACTTCAACAATCCACTTTGGAAAAGGGAGAAAATCCCTCCCATCTACTGGCTCTGTCTGGGACAAGGAGCTAGTAGGGGACCAACAGGTCTCCAGACCTAGCTGTGTGGGTACATATGTTCACACAGACATGTTCTCAGCAGGAGGTGTGGCACCTGTGGGATCTTTAGATGGCAGACGTGTGGTGGGAGCAGGCAGCCCCCAACTCCTGACTGACACCATGCCAGCCCTGAATGTGCTCACAGGGCATGAGTCATGCAACCATCCTCTCTGAAGCTGCCCTCATCAGCTTTAGTCTCAATCCTGAGCAGAATCCCCAGCTTGCAGGCCTTACCCGCTCCTGCACCTCCAAGTCAGCACTCTGCACAAACTGCGGCAACCGCTCCACCAGCAGCTGGGTGACCTCCTGTGCAGCCTCCGTGTCGGCGGCCTGCTCCTTCTGCTGCAGGATGGACGCGTACAGCTTTACCACGTTCTGCACATACACAGCCTGGATGTGGCCGGGCAGTGTGGTGACCTTGGGCCGCAGCATGGCCTCCAAAGTTTGCTGGGGCCCTTGTAGGTGCCTGGTGGACAGGGGCTGCATGAGGCTACTGAGCACACCCACAGGCCCATCTCACAAGGAAGCCAGGCCAGGGATGTGGGGTCTAGGCTTCTCAGCTAAACTGCAAAGTTGGGTACTTGTTTTCACTAAGCAGAAGTGGGAAACATGGTTCGAGGAACCATGGCAAAGACGTGACCATCAGCAGCAGACACAGAGGACCTGTGCGGCCCACTTACTGCCATCAATGTTCTTGCTAATGAGCGTTTGCCTGATATGTACTGTTCCTCCCTGGGTTCTATTCCCAGAACCACAAAACCAAACACTCATCAATAAACTTCTGGCATCCATGTGCACTCTGTGGCTGCCCTGTGGAGTTCAGAAAGGAGACTCCCCACTGGGGCCTCAAAGGGGGCCTGATATGCGGCTGCCATGGGCTGAGCCCAGGGACAATGGGAAGTGCTAAGTAAGTTTTGTGACTTTTCTAGAGAAATGTGCTCTCCAGGATAGCCGGAGTTGTCCATCTGCTCTGGGTCACAGCTGTCATATGTCCTTGGAGTCAGGTATGCGAAGTGGCATATCCACCCACATCCTCCTGGAGCCTAGCATGAGGGCACAGCAGCTGCTGTGTGGAGCTCTACCAGGCAATTTCAGGGCTGGCGGGAATGGGCCTGCCACCAGTGTATGGTGAGGCCTGGCTCCAAGGGTGACTGCCTGCCCAGCTAGGAAGAACAGATCTGTTGATGTTCTATGAACTAGAGGGCACCCTCTCCACAGTCATTGTAAGCCACATGGCCCACATGGCCCCCCCACCAGGCCATACTGGGCCAACCTCCAAGGGCCCACCAACTCACTCTGAGAACTCCCCACAGATCCAAGCGGCAGCATAGAGCACCTCACAGATGCCATTGCGCTGGGTGCTGCTAGCCACCAGGTGGGCACTGTCAAGCAGTGCAGACATCTGGGACACAGCAAATTTGCGAATGGCCTTGACGCGAATGGCCACATCCAGCATCTGCGCGGCGATGAGATGGCCATGGCGGGTACCCTCCAGTCGTGTCAGCTCCACAAGGATGCTGATGTACCACTCGAAGTTGGTGATGTGCTGGTAGTTGGACTGGCTGCAGATGTCAATGATCTTGGTGAGAAGCTCATCGCGGTAGGTGGTGCCCTCGGCCTTGTCCACGTGGGTCATCAGCTTTTTCACGATCTCCATCAGGTTCTTCTTGGACACCTGTGGGAGAAGAGTCGGTTGGTCAGCACAGGCAGTCATGAGATGACAGTTGAGATTGAGTTCATGAGCAGAGGAAGGCCAGTTTCTTCCCCAGACAGCAGAAGTCACACTGGGCATTAAGTCAGTGTATCATGTCTGACCAAGGGACTAAGGCTTCACTCCCTACAGCCTGGACAGGTGTCATCTGCTAACCCCGGCAAGCTCAGGCTGCTGTCCCAGCCAGGGTAGGAGTGACCAGGTGCAGAAGCTTCAAAGGCTCCCTATACTGGCACAGTAACACACACCATTCCATAGAGCAGGTCAAGGGCGCGTAGGCGGATGGACTCATCCTTGTCATCCAGGCACTGCAGGATCAGGTCCTTGTGGGACTGCACGGACTTGGGGTGTGTCTTCAGGATTTTAGACATGGCCAGCAGCCCCAGGTACTTTACTGTGAAGATCAAGTGGCCATTAGTTTGCAGATACTGAGGGAAATACCATGGTCAATGGGTGCAACAGGGGGAATTTGTCACCATTTCTGGCCACTGCGGCCCCAGTTGGTGCTGACTGCAGGTGATGGCCACTTCTGAGATTCCCTGCCCCCCATGAAGCCAAAGTGGAGGCTGTGTACCCCAACCTATCACAGCATGCTCCACAGGCATAGCCTTCTAGGAATTGGAGGAACAGGTGTCAGAACTATGCAGGGTGACCCCCAAGTGCACTATGTGAGGAACAGGTGTCAGAACTATGCAGGGTGACCCCCATGTGCACTATGTGATGGCTCAGCAGTAGTGCACACAGCTCCTCCAATGCACACAAGTCCAGCTCCCAGCATGCACATCGGGTGTTCTGACTAACTCCAGCTCCTGGGCACTAGGTGCCTCCAGTCTCCACAGGCATTGGCTTTCTGAGCACAGACCCACACACAAACACTTAAGTAGGAATGACAAAAACAAAGAACTTAAAAATTTGTATATTTAAAAAAGAACCCTGCTGGGTGTGGTGGTAAATGCCTTTAAACTCAGGCGGATCTACAGAGCAAATTCCAGGACAGTCAGGGCTACATAGAGAAACCCTGTGTCAAAAAAACAAAACAAAAAAGAACCCTAAGGATGGTGTGTTTGAGGAGGTCACTGATAGCCAAACTGAGCCCAGAGTAGGCCTCGTGGAAAAGTAAAGAGAGAGGCTGAAGCGGGAGTCACCCAGAAGCCTCACTTTGTGACAGATGGCCCAGAGATATTTCCAACAGCAAGGACGTGAGAGCTGCTGAGATGCTATGGTCCACAGAGGATGGATGGGGACCCATAGTAGACACTGGAAGCTGGGCCTGCCACTTGGTCTGATTACCAGTAGATGTCACTGACAAGGATTCCAATTACAAGTAGTGTGGGACACAAGGAAGGCAGCAGAAGGTCACTGAGGACCAAGCATACCTAGCCAGAGGTCTCTAGACCTGAACCCTGGCTCTCTGTACTTCCCAAGTGCACATGATAACCCGTACACCAGGCCTCCCTTTCCTTCAAATGAAAAACAATCACTTTGTTTTTTATTTGGGGGTGTGCACCAAGGTCAGAAGACCATTTGTAGGAGTCATTTCTCAGCCCACCACATGAGGTCCAGGGAAGGAATCAGGGCATCAGGCATGGTAGTAAGCCCCTTTATCCACTGAGCCATCTTACCAGCCCCCTAGTTTGAAAGCCAGGTTGGCCCTGAACTCCCACCTCTCCTGCTGCAGTCTCCTGCTCCGCGCAGACCTTATGTTATTTACTTTATTTCTGAGACAAGGTTTATGGAGCCCAGACCCTTGAATTCATTAGGTAACCAAGCATGACCTTGATGCCTGTGGCCCCACCTGGTTTCTGAGGCACATAGGCCTGGATCCTATAGTCTGGCACACCAGTGTGCCCAAACAACTAAGCCTGAGCCCAGCCTAGATCATTTTCATGTTTGCTGTCTCCACACTACACTCAGCACAGTCCCCACCTGTCAGGGTACCTGTGCTGCAACCACCTAGTGCCCCCTCCCCATGGTGATTGCTCCTACTAAACACACAAAATCTTCATGCTGGAAAGCATGAGGACAGCAGAAGGGCAGACGGTCCCGAGGTTTGGGATTTCTGGATTCCAGGCATGGCATTCATGCATGGCAGCCTAGCAGGTGGCAGTGACTTACGGTTCTGATCTGAGTCTTCAATCAGTATCCTCAACTTCTGAACGCAGAGCTGAGGAGGAACATCACACTAGTCATGGTTTCCCAGGCAGGGCTCAAGTTGGTCTCCACCCCTCCACCGCACCCTGCAGCCTGCTAACAGTCCTGACCAAAGGCATGCATCTGGGTGCAAGAGGGCAGGTGACTGCAGCCTTCTCACTGGGGACCCTGCTCAGTATGACAAAGTAGATCTGAGGGCCAATGGGGGGTATCTCATGATCACAGCAGCTGCCCAGGCAGACTGCATTTGGTCCCCACAGGGCGAGTGGAGGTACAGTGGGGAAAGAGGGTGCCTGAGGGAAGGCTGGGGCTAGAGGGGTTCCTTTACACTTCAGCTGTTTGAGAAAAAAGAACTTGGAGGTGACCACCACCACGCCTGGCCACCCATAAGCCTCAGTTCAGTTGATCTGCGTAGGCCATCTTCCCAGAGACGCACCTGGATGCTGGCGCTGTGGTTGGGCATGCCCGAAGACAATGAGATGAGCACTGGGACACAAGGAAGATGAGATGAGTGACCCTGGGTCAGACAAGGACACCCTGCTGACCATCCCCACCAACAGGGGCCTGAGACAGCTGCATGTTAAGAAGGCAGCTATACTGGCTGAGTCTTGGGAAGTCAGGGGATCCAGCCTGGGTCTCCCACCCTCCCAAACAGGAATAGTTCTTGGGCACTGAAGCACTGGTACACAGTCCCTGCTCATGTCTAGGATCTGAGGTGCAGACCTATGCTGGGCAGAGCAGACCCCAAGACTTTGCAAAAACCCTGAGTGTTGATGGTTTTGGGGAGCTCTCAGATGACAGCAATCACACATCATATCCTGTATATGGCTGAAGACACAGCATGATCTGACTCTCAGGAAGGGTTCCAGAAGCCATGACTGCTCTTCCTGTGGCTGACAGCTGGGTCGTGTCACTGGGGTATAGCCACAAGGGTGGCCACGTGAATCCTAAGGACTCCCCTGGAATCACTGTGACCCTGAGACCTCACCTGGGAGCTTACACCTTCATACCATCTTTTCTTCTCTGCTCCTTCTACCCAGGCAGAACAGCCATGCTCAATCGCAAGCCCAAGGATGCTGGGCCTAAGTCCTGAATCTCTTGGGTGTTGTGTGCACGTGTGGAGACAAAGGTAAAGACAGGCATCCTCTGTAATCCTTCCCATCCTCCCTAACCCTGGAGCGCACGGAGTGACTAAAGTGGATGACAGCCAGCTCCAGGGATCTGCCTGTCTCTGCCTCCCCAATGCTGCAGACTGTGCTCAATCCCCTATGCCTGCAAAGCCCTGTTCCTACGTGATCTCTGGATGATATGACTATCTCAGCTCAGTTCTGCTGCAAGGGCCTGGAAGAAGTCTGGAAACATGGGATGTGCCTACATGGGAGAATAACCTCTAAATTTACAAAGGGGTCTGAGGAAGGGCTGAGGGATGTGCCCTGCAGAGACCTGAGTTTACAGCAGCACCAGAGAAGAGGACTTGGGCAGGAGCCAAGCACCTCATCCAGGAGATGCTCTGGGTCCTAGACAGCTCAGGCCTCTCAGCTCCTTCCAGCAAGAAGGCCTGCATCCTCTCCTACCATGGAAGCAGCTCGAGAGGGGGGCTGATTCCCCACCCACACCAGCACCCTCCTAGCAGGGCTATGGTCAGCACACTCACCTGCAATCACGGTATTCACACACTCGTACAGCAGAGACATGGCAGAGGTGCTGAGAGAGAGGAAGGTATGAGGACCCAGCCCAAGCAGTGTCACACACAAATAAGATCACTCTGCTGGGCTCCATGGGAATAGTACTACTGCTGTCCTCTAAAACCCTGTGACACCACGGTGATTACTGTGGTCCTCCCAGTCAGGGAATACAGCCCAATACTTTCAACTTCTCCTACTTCCAGGCTGAGGCTGAGCCCCAGGACCACTCCAACCCCATCCCTGCATGTCATGATTGCTTATAGCTCCTCCTGTGTCAACCTTCCAGAGGGTCAGTCCAGGGGGACATGACATGGCGCTGGGGCCCCAGGAGGGTAAAGGGCAACATGAATGCACTGCTTGGTATGTGGAGTATAGGTGAAACTGAGTATAGTGGTGTATACTTATAAACCCAGTACCCAGGAGGCTGAGGCAGGACTGCTGTGAACTCTAGGCAAGACTGGGTTATAGAATGAAACGTGCCTCAAAAAAAATCAAACAGACTCAGTGAGCCAAGAAGGGCAGGATAGAGAGGAGTCAATGTCAGAGTGGCGCCAATGTTCCTGAATAGGGATGGTGGCTGAGTAGCAGCTACCTGTGAATGAGGTTGGTGAGAGGCTCGATCAGCTTCTTGCCCAGTCTGGGCTCCAGGGGAGTCAGGGCGCCGAACTACAGGGACAAGGGTGCTGTGGTCACTAGAATACCACAGACTGCGGATACAGGCCCGGCACACACCCCACCCTTCTGGACTTACCAGCTTGATGATCTTGATAAGGACCCAGTTGTTGGTGGAGGATGTCATGAGCTTGAAAAACAGTGGGGCCAAGGACAGGTAGTTCTTAGGGTTGCGACGTGCTAGCTCGCAAATAACATTAACAGCTGCAGACTGCACTCCTGAGGACCGAAAGATGGGACCACATCAGCAAAGGGTGAGATGTTCTACAACCAGGGTGATGCTTCTGTTAACATTGGTATCCCGTAAATATACAGGGACCATCCCCATGAGTAACAATCACACCCAAAAAGCCAGACATTCCCAACACAGCAAAGGAGCCTTCCCATCTACAGGGATACACTGGATAATAAGAACATATGGTACAGGGGTCTGTGGAACCTACGCACACACAGCATGTGGCACAGTTCCTGCACTTTTCTGTGGAGCTGTGTAGTGCCGCGCCTTAAAGATGGCGCCGGTTTCCGCCTTTGCTAGGCCGGTTTCCGCCTTCGCTAGCCTGACAGGAGTGCTCTTTGTGATAAGCAAGTCCTTATTTGGCTAAGGCTGATTAGCAGGCTTGCTTTCGTGTATGTGGGCCTATTAGAGATTGCCACGTGGCTTATAGGGATTGGTAGACCATAGAGTATATAGTCTGCAGCGCCCTTCCCAGGGAAGAAGATTGTTCAAGGTTCCTTAATAAACTGCTTATAGAAGAGCCTGTCCTGAACAGACGCGACACTTTTCCAAAGACACATTGCTTCTGTTCAGGACAGAAACAGTTTATCTATGCCCTGCCCCTTAAGTAACATTTACATTTTATGTTTGTTTCATGTATGCATATGGATCACACATGTGCAGAGCCTGTACATGAAAGGACTGCCACGTGGCTGCTGAGAACTGAACCTGGATCATCTGCAAGAGCAGACAGCTCTTGTTATTAGCAGCTGAGCCCTCTCTCCAGCTGTACTTTCCCCTTTAGCTTTTTTGTTTTCTTTCTGGTTTTTTTTTTTGCTTGCTTGCTTGAGACAGGGTTTCTCTGTGTAGCCTTGGCTGTCCTGGCACTCTGTAGACCAGGATGACCTTGAACTCACAGAGATCCACCTGCCTCTGCTCGGAGTACTGGGATTAAAGAAGTGCACCACCACCACCTGCCTCCCTTTTTGTTTTCTTAAGACTGGGTACTGATGTGGGAGGGAGACTCCACAGTGGTCCCCATCCACAAGTTGCCCATGCTGACATAAGCAGACCTTAGTGGGATTGTTTCCTTGGTTTGCCACTGCTGCTTAGTCTGGCAAGGGTATGTGTGTGGGGGAATGGACATTTGTTTTCTCCCAAGGAAAGGTTCACAGAGCCCTGGGCTAAACAACACCCTGCCTTAGAATGAATATTCGCACACGCTCACAGAAGCACACATAGATCCCCAGGCACACACAAGAGTATCTTAGTCCCCATCCCAGGGAGCCCCAGGCTTCCAGGGTGACAACACTGCTCGCTAGGGCTCCGGCTTGCCCAAGGCATCAGGGGCTAGAAAAAGGGAACATCAAGTGTCAAATGATAACCAGTCACCCCATTTGTCCTGTCTAGTGAAGCCCCAGCAAGAGCCGAGATGGGAGGAGCACCTCTTGGCAGCTCAACAGCTGTGCAGGGTCGTGAAGAGCACCCCACTAAGGGTGTCACCATACTCAGCCCCAGCCATTGCTTACTTTTTCTGAGGCAGGGTCTGAGGGAAGCAGGCTGGTCTTGAACTCCTGACCCTCTGCCTCCACTGCCAGGCATATGCCAACCACACTAGCTCTATGTAGAGCCAGGGATGGGATCCAGGCTTTAACAGGTGCTGGGTAAGTGTCCTATCACCTGAGCCCCAGTCTCTGGTCTTAGTCTATAATTCAGGCTGACCTTATAATTCTCCTGCCTTATCCTGCCAAATAAGTAGCTGAGGTAACCAGCAAGACACCACAAGGGAAATGAACTGAGTGCCTGGCCCACCATGGACAAGCTCACTGCAGAGCCTCTTCCATAACAGGCCAGGAGGGACCTGGATCCACAGACTGCTAGCCAACAGCCTACAGGCTGGGTTGTGAGGCTGAACTTCCTGCTGTGAACCCACCCAGCAACTGCACAAACACTCACCCGCCCATGAGCAAAATGCCCAGTCTGAGAGATCTCATGGCACACTTTGCCTCCAAAGGCCTGTGCTGGGCTGTGTGGTCACTGTAACTATATGGTCCCAGGCTATAGAACCTGTTCCATTGCAAGGTATACTCCTTTTAAGAAGTCTGGGTATGTTTAAGTTTTCCAGGGCAGCATGGCATGGCACCGTACTTATTTTCCAGCCCCATCTCCTCCCAAGTCTTACTCACACATAGCACCGTATCTCAGGATGCTAGCTAGCTTCAGGACCCCAGGCAGCACAAGCCCGAGAAGGACACAGTAGTTACTTTGCCTGTGTGTCTCATCTTAAGAGATGTTCCTGAGCTCAAATCCTTAATGACCACAATTTTAATCAAATGACATTTAAAGCCTCTACATGTTCCTCAGCCCCTCAAGGCTCTTGGGCTAGATGTAAGGCCCACAGCACCCTGCACTGTTCAGTCAACTCTGCAGAGGTGGGAGATAGCAAGACTCACTAGCCACAGCTGCATAGCTTTCCAGGGAACCCCTGGGCTCCACTAACCTCAGAGCAAGCTGGCTATGCTGCACCTGACAATCCACTCAGGCCAGGAGGAGAGGCCCTGGGAGCCATGGGAAGTTCTACTCACTCTGTGAACTGTGGCTTGTGGATTAAAGGAGATTTGCAGTAGGGATACAGATGCCTCCCTCCATGCCCCACCCTCCCATCCTCATAGGAGCTGGCTAGGCAATTTCCTGTTACCAACCTGGGTCTGGGTCTTCCAGCTTCTCCTTGAGCCGGGGGAAGGCTGGACGCAATGACTCGGGGTACTTGAGGAACACTTTGTACATGATCAGGACTGCCTTCTTCCTGATGTACGGCTTCGTGTGAGACATCTGCAGGGACACTAGGGTGGTCAGCAACTCACCTGCCCAGTGAGTCGCCCAGCACCCCTTACTCCCTCCACAACCCACCTAAAGTAGGCCCTGCTGCCCTCAGGTTCCATGTCAGCCTCCCTCCTACGTTAGACATGCCGGCCCACAGAGGGATGCCAAGTCACTTGTAAAGCTGGTCTGGTTATAACATGTGGCCCCATCCCCAGGTTGCCTTCACATGAGTCTACTCCAGGATAGTCTCCGCACTGACCGCTAGCAGGAGTACCCCTTATCTCATCAGGCTCTAGGTGGGCTCTGTGCAAGCCATGCATGCTCTCTAGTCACAGGGCTGGTAACTATCTGCAAAGCCTCACAAGCCACACTGCTACCCAATGGGCTAAACAATCTGTCACAACAGCTGCAGCCACCACAGAAGGGCATGGCAGGTCCTAGTGGAACCCTGTTTACAACAGGTACCTGCTAGATCTGGATAAGACAGTGGGCTCTGCCTCCTCCCCGCAATGGTACTGACGAACTTTGAGATTCACCAGGCAGGATCCACGGGATAAACCCAAGGCTGATTTTTGCTTGGTCCCATCCACCCTGGCCACACACCAGCCACTTCGAGGGCTTGTTTCTGTCTCCTCAGAGCAAGAGTTCAACTCTGGGCATCGCCAGATGAAGGTAAAGGGTGGCGGGGGCACACACAAACTCACCAGGGTCATGATGTCATTTGCCAGGTCTCTGGCAAGATCTGGGGTGACAAAACAGGATAGACCAGTCAGTGCCACTCCAGTGTCGTACTGGCTGGGGCTGCTCAGGTCCTGCAAGGGGACAGCAGGAGCGTCAGTGCAGTCCCTTGGGACTATCTGATGTCTGTATCCCAGTCACACTGCTGCCCAGCTCCTCTGCTGTCATCAATAGGAGCACAGTTTGGAGGCAGAGGACTAGAAAGCTCTATATGGAAGCCAACACGTCTCTGGACTCCTTGGGGACAGAGGCTACTCTGTAAGTCACAATTCCTAGGCAAGGACTGCCCAGCTCCTGGTAATACTATAGGAACCTGATTTTACTCAGGCACTCCCCATGATACTAGGGATAGTCCTCTGGCTATTTCCGAGCTGAGAGGCTCTGGACCGGTGTTGAGTTCATCCTTCTAATGAGCAGGGGACCTGAGGCAGAAGACTGTCCCCACCTGCCTCCATTTCTTCTGGTGTCCTGACTCCCTGCTCTCACTTAGGCAGTGCACCTGTCATTAGAGGGCTCACCATCCACTTTTGAAGGGCTTCCCAGCTATGTCATGGACACCCTGGGGCGTGCTGAGTAATAATTAGCAGAATATTGGAAGCTTTAAGGCCTTTGCTTGTGCAGTGGGCTCAGAAAGCATCAGAAGCTACGCACAGCCAATTGCCCTCAGAGGCCAGACGTCACAGTATCGCCTCCCAAACAGACAGAGAAGAAAAGGAGTGAGCAATGAGAGCACTGCCCTTCCAGGCTGTTTTAAACTACACTGGGACTGCAGAGGCCTGGGACAACATGTGCCTGTGCTGAGTCAGCACACAAGTCCCTGCTACACAGACACCAGGGCCCAGTCAGGACATCAGCAAATGCTAAGGACAGCAGTAACTCCCCAACCTTCTCCAAGCTCCCATGTCTCTTAAAGAGGGAGGCCTAACCCCTGGCCTCACACAGACAGCTAGACTCCAATGTAGCCAGAGCCAGTCTCAGCCCCAAACCAACCCCACTCACCTCTGCAGCCCACTTCCCTTCCTCCTAGAGCCCAGTTTCCTCTCAGAGCCTGGCCTCTCAGATGCAGCTTCTCCCCACAAGGCCCACCCACCCAGGACCTTGTCCTTTAGAAGGCCCCACCCACCTGGGCCCCTACTGCTCCCAGAAAGACCCAGTCACTTAGACCCCTGTTCTTCTCAGAACTCCTGACCAACCCAGGATCTGCTCCTCCAAGTGCTCTGGCTCACCCAGGCCTCCTGCCTGAATGACTCCATAACCATGACACACTGCCCAAGCGGCTTGCCATGGTACCACTCAGCCCTGCACCTCCAGCCTCACCCAGCCAGGACCCATCCTTACCAGCACCTATTCCACTTGACACCTGCCCACAACACACTCCTAAAACCCCAGCCTCAAGGCGAGTGGTGGGGGCGCACGCCTTTAACCCCAGCACTCGGGAGGCAGAGGCAGGCGGATCTCTGAGTTTGAGGCCAGCCTGGTCTACAAAAGCTAGTTCCAGGACAGTTAGGGCAACTGTTTACACAGAGAAACCGTCTCGAAAAATCAAACAAAAACAAAAACAAACAAAAAACAAAAACCTGAAGGTCGTGCTGCAGGGGTCATGCCCTTACTCCAGCATTTGTGAATATAGGGTGTGTCCTATGACAGAAATCATAAAGGGTCTGCAGCACAAGGCAGGGAGGAAGGGGAGGGGCATGGCCAAGGACACCCACAGGCACTGGGGTTCTGGAGGGACCGACTGTAGCTGCCCTGCAGTACTAATGGGGAGTGGGGAGGGACAGGCAGAAAGCTCCAGTCTCAAGCCCTCCAGAGTGTGAAAGCTCATGCCTGCTGAGAGGTAGGGAATATGAGCAGTAACAAACATGGTATTCAAAAGCTGACCCAGGCAGCGGGGAAGGGCACCAATGACAGGGCCCTCAGTGGTCGACTTCTGTAGCTCACTTGAGTGGTAAGAAAGCATCAGGGCCTACCTTGCGGATCTGGTTGGTGGTCAGCATGATGACATCGGTGCCTTCGTGGAAGCACTGGGAGGCGGCAAGGTAGCCGACACGCTACAGAATCAATAGCCACAGCATCAGAGCCAGAGCCACATGGAGCCCGTGGAGCCACTGCAGGCCCACCAAGAGCACCCAGCAAACTCTTGTAGACAAAGGGTGACGACAACAGAGCACCTGAATCTCTTAGGAGCTCCTATGGAGGGGGACAGGCACTGGGATGCAGGGTTCCAAGGCATTCTTCCCTAATGCTCCTCTCAGTACGTGCAGACAGTTCTACCCACTCTGCTTGCTGTACACACACACAGCAGGCAGCCCCTGGTTCTTATGATTACCTACCACTCCATCTCTCAGAAGAGGGACTTGTTTGGGGGCTGGGTATGTTCAGCATATGGCACACATGCATGGAATAAAACAGGTAACAGAAAAATATCTAAAGGGACCAGTGTGTCCAAGGGTGTCTACCAGAGGCTATGAAATAACCCGCTATGACAATGACCCCACAACTAGGTATCAGAGCCCCTGAGACAGCAGTGCTATATCAGCCTTGGCCACCTGGGTCAGGTATGCTCCAATCAAACACTGCTACTGTTGTATAGGGTGGCACACTCTGTTATGGCAACACTCAAGAGGCAGAAGACTGCCATTCAAGACCAATCTCAGCTATAGGGGTTCAAAGCCAGTCCACAGTGTGAAAATTAGTCATCCCTAACAAGTGTCAAGCTTGGCGGTAGTGGCACACGTCTTTAACCCCAGCACTCGGGACACAGAGACAGATGGATCTCTGAGTTCAAGATCAGCCTGGTCTACAGAGTGAGTTCCAGGACAGCCCGGGCTACACAGAGAAACCCTGTCTCAAAAAACAAAACAGCTGGGAGGTGGTGGTGGAGTGAAGGGTGGCTGGCACTCCACCTGCACTGTCCTCCAGGCAGAAGCTGCTGCTACCTCATCTATCTCAGGCCCTCCCCACTGGCAGGATGGCTAAATGACACTTTCTGGGCAAGCATGCTGTCTCCCTTCAACAGCAGGACACTGGCCACAGGACACACCCTCAAGGGTACCCTCCTGGCAGAGAATCCCCCTCACTCAGGGACGGCACATACAGCACACCTGCCTACCAGACATTCTGGGTCCTCACCTTGAATGTGAACTTGGAGGCGCTCATGACTTCAATGATGTTGAAGGCAGCCCAGCTGATGTCGTACCCAAGCATCTGTAACTGTTAGGGGAACACAGAAGTTTGTACTCAGGAGACAAGGCGCGAAGGTCCAGCCACAATCAGAGCACTCACAACACATGTGGGGGAACAAAAAGCATTCAATCTGAGCATACAAACTTCATCCACCACACTTCCTTGTAAACTTTTATATTTTCTTTCCAACAAATGACTCTAACAAGGCTGGAGGTGCTTCAGAGGGAGAGTTCCTCAGGGAAGCAGCACCACCTAGAATCCTCCACAGAGAATCCCCCTAGCTCTGAGGGTGTGGCTCAGCAGAAAAGTCTCTGCCTGGCATGTGAGAGACTGGGCTTCCAATCCAGCACTTAAATAAATTAACAAGGAGAGCCGGGTGGTGGTGGTGCACACATCTTTAATCCCAGCACTTGGGAGGCAGAGGCAGGAAAATCTCTGTGAGTTCGAGGCAAGCCTGGTCTACAGATTGGGCTAAAGGATAACCAGGACTACATAGAGAAACTCTCAAAAACTAAATAAGATAGAGAAGGGCAAATTTTCCTACAATGGTTAGTGACAGCCTTGTGGCACACTCTAGTAGAGAATCAGCATGGTACTTGTCTCCCAAACTGAGGAGGAATGGGGCAGAGGGCAGCCACATCCACCTGCCCTGTAGCCAAAGGGCAGGTTCAGAACTGGAGCTTCTGCACCACATGCCCAACCTGCACAAGAGCATCAGGCAGGACTCTGCACAAGCCTTGTGCTGCACACAGCAATGTAAGATGGACAGACAAACAAGAAGGCAGGCAGGCCCACAAGGGAGGCACTCACATAGGTGAGCTTGCAGACAGCGTTGGCCTTCACAGCGATGTTGTCCTGCTTCAGTTCCTGCTTGATCTCGTCGATGCACTGAGAGATGTACTTGGCCTGGGTGGGAGACAGCAGTGATGCGGGACAATCAGTCGCCACAGGTGCTCAGGGAGGTGGGCAGGACAGAGAGTCGAGCCAGCCTGGTTGCACAGAGACCTGAACCCTAGCTGTGTGTCAAAGTCCAACTGGGCACCTATTTATTCTCTACTAGTTGGAAAATCCAGAACAGGAGAATCTAGGATTGGGAAGTAGACACATGGAACTGGGAGAGGCTAGTGACTCTTCTAGGTGACAGGGTTTCAGCTGGAGGAAGGGAAGGCGGAATTCTGGACCTAGGTAGTGTTGTGTAGTGAAAGGGGACACAGGCCTGCTTTTCGTCCCGCCAGGCTCCCGCCCGGCTAGCTTAACACCCGAAA
>LOJH01007952.1:5609-28849 GCA_001685095.1 Ellobius talpinus | reverse complement strand
TGTTAATCTGGGTATTCCATTGCTGCAATAGGTCATGACCCCATAAATTCACTGTGGTATTAGTTACATATGGCCTCAGCCTTCCTCTCTGTCCTTCTGGCCCTATGCATCCAACCCATCTCATGTTTTGTTTCACTTGAGATAGGGTTCCAATTCCTAGGAATTGAACATCTGTCTCTTGAAAAGGCCAATTTGGATACCAAGATTCTGGAGTAATGATACTTACATCTGCACCCATGTCTGTCAAGGCCTCAATAACAATGCCATTTATACGTACTCTTAGCTTTGGTCTTTGATCATTTATAGAAGTCTGCCAGAATATACATTTCTTATTTACTACTGAAGCTTTTGATTCATCCAGAATAGTATGTTTTTTTTACAGTAAGCACTGGATTGTTTAACTTTCCTGGTGAGACATGTTCTCCACAATGACTGGGAATGATTGGACCACATTTGATGTGGAGGCCTGCTAGAGGCCCCCAAAGAATTTCCCAATGGTATTGGGTTTTCTTGTATGTCTTTTGTCAACCTACATTCATTGGTCCTATGTCAGCCCTATACACACCTCCTATATACACCCAAAGGCTGAGTCCTCCTATTCCTGGCATTCCTCGAGGAGATAATATTCCTAGGAATTCCTTGTCTACAATCCCTTCACAGATGTCCTACTCCACCACAATTAATACACTTGTCATTTTGGTGTCTCGCTTCTCCTACCCAAGCTTCAGTATTATAGTCAAATGTCTCAACATTCATTGTATGCAAGATCCATTAATCTATTGGTGCTAATCTGACCTTTAAAGGCCCAAGGATCTTTTTGAATTCTAAGTTGGCATTTTCAAAAGCCAAAGATTTAATAAGTACACGTCTAGCTTTCTGGTTCTGTTACTCCTATTTGTAGAGCTTTAGTTAATCTTTGTAAAAAGTCACTAAAGCATTCTCTCTGACTCTGTTTAAAATATATAATTTAATTCTCTTTCCTAGTTCCTGAATCCTGTCCCAAGCACTTAAAGCTATTGTGCTACATAGGGACATGTTGTGTTCATTGTAGAGAGCCTGGTCCTGGGGGTCAGAGTAATGTCCCTTGCCACAAATTTGATCTTGGAAAATCTCAAGGCCTTTTGCTTTTTCCTGTTGTTCTAAAATTTTTATCTCTTCTCTCTAATAACACTTCCAAAGCAGCTGAGGTCCATCTTCTAGGACTTCTGAGATTAATTGAAGCCAATTGTGTGGGGTATCCTTATTGCCTGAGGCCCACATTTCTACCATTTTCCTAACAAATGGTGAATACAACCCATAATCCACTATTGCTTGTTTAATTTCTTTTAGGTCGCTCATGAGTATAGGTTCCTATGTATATTCTTTGACTACCTTAGGGTACTTGGTGCCAGATGGTCTTTCAGAGGATATCACTGGATAGGCAGTTAGAACTCTGGATAAGACATCCCAGAGCTTGGCACATACTAATGAGACTAAATTCTGTCCTTGTACCTTCTGTCTCTGCTCATCAATTTTGATAAATTCCTCATTTTTTTCAAATCTTTTAACACTGCCTTTTGTAAAGTTTGGATCTCCTGTCCAGTGTTCTGTTCTAATGCCCTCAATAACATCTCATCCTTGAACATAATTTTGATGACATACATATTACCTTCCTGGAAAGACACCCTATCTGCCAATCTATCATAACTGTTCAACAGATATCGATTATTACATTCAACAGCATGAATTTTCTCAGACAATGTCTCAGCACCCTCCATCACTGACTGGGTTTTGTCTCTCAAATTGGTAGTATCCCACTCCAGAGTGCTGATTTTCCCTTTTAGTTGGTCATTATCAGTCTGTAAAGACTGTATCATTTCTAAAAGTGCCTCATTCTTGGCTCTATTATCAAACCATTTTTAATGAGATAATATAAAAAGCAAAGCTAATCCCTAGAATCAAATAAAAGGATGTAGGAGGAAAATCACATAAACCTTGCAGAATACTATCCATAGTACAAAGAAAAAAGCTATTGAATTCTGGGATCGTTAAATTATTGGTTATTTTAACCTTATAAATCTCACCTGTCTGTCCTAAGGTGATTATAGTGAGTTGGAGTAGGCACAATAACCTTTACTGGCCAGCAAGTGTCATAGTGGTAGCCATGTGGCCAGGAAATCCAAGCCGTGGACTGTCCGAATTGGTTTAGACACTGAAAAATATGCTTAAATTAAGAGCAGTTATTAAGACGACCAAAGCAATTTCCAGAGTTGGTGAGCAGTATAAAAAGAAAACCCAGAGCCTTCCATTAGTGTGAATCACAGACTGTGCGCTCTGTGGGATCCCTGGTGGGGGACCACGCAGCTGCAGGTGGAGCCAATGGCAGGGAAGGTGCACATGTGGCTGCTGCGGGGGTATTGAAAAGGGGGTTTACTGGTCCCCATGACCCACGATTTGGGCACCAGATGTTGGGGTGAGGATGCAGATCAAAGAATTCCAAGATAACTCCAAAAGATTCCAATTATATTTCTTTATTATAAGGGGCAAACTCACAGAACAGGAACAAGAAGTCCAACCTCAGGCATGTAACATGGGAACCAGAGAGAGAGTACACAAGCCTTGGGCAGGCCAGCAGTTTTCTCTGGGTACCCAAAAGGTCATGCCCTAAACTGGTCCAACCTCTTACAGATCATTGGCTGACTGAGGTTTCCCATCAAGGCTGTATTTATATACTTAAGAATATTTGTGTGTATACATGTATATATACATATATGTATCTGTAAGAGTAGTTAAAGAAAATTAGGCCAAAACTTCAGAGAGATAAAGGACAGTACATGGGGACATTTGGAGGAGAAAAGGAAAGATTATATTATAATCTCAAAATATTTTACAAATTATTTTAAAGAAAAAGTAGCTTTGACTCCCTTTCTCTCAGAAGCCACCAGCTGTTCATAGTTTCTCAGTTAGTGTTGGGGATCATGAGCACTTTCCCACTCCATGCTGGAATGTTGACTTCTGCTCTTGGGCAGGAAGCCACAGTTTCCATGAGCTCATGAGTACCATGGTCCCTTGTGTCCAGATAATTCTTTTACTTCCACCCTCCCTGCCTCTTCTGGTCGCTCTTCATGATGACTCCTGATCTTTGGGGAGGTGGTGATATGATGTCTCATTTGGGAGCGAGCATTCCACTAACAATAATTCTCTGTCTTGTGAGTTTCTGTATTAACCACTACCCACTACACAAAGAAACTCTCCAATGAGATCTGAGAGCTCCTAAATCTATGAGTATAAAAGTATGGATTTAGAGGACAGTTAGCTACTCCCTCCATTCAGGAGAAGAAAAGTAGTAAGTCTGCCCCTGGCTCTATGAACCCACCAAACATGGGCTCTTGAGACCTTACAGTAGCAGGTTTGTGTTTACTCCTACAGGATGGGCTTTCAATTCAGTCAGAAAGTTCTTGATACACTTAAGACATTCCACCAACACTGCACCCATATCTTGTCATGTAGGATATTTTTATAGTTTATGGAATTCACAGCTAAATAAGATTATTGATGACTTTTTCTTGCAACATCCCATACAGCACCTTTTGGTACTATGAAAGCCAGCCAACGGGAATGACATTTCTTGGTCAGTACCAACTTTGTTTCTCCATTATCTGTAATCATTTTATGTGGTGTCTTCAGGAACAGGGCCATACCATTAAGAGCAATAGCAACAATGTGTGTTATGGGACACCTCTGACAAACAACTGGAAAGGAAATATCCCATACCTGGTATTGTGTTCATTTGAAAACCTGTGGCTTCAGGGAGAAGCATTATCTCTTGGGTAAAGCAATTCCAATTGAACTCCTTTGATATATTTCATGTAAACATTTAGTATATTTCATATAAAAAGGCATTTATATTATATACAAAAGAGTATAAATACATATATAAGTATGTGTATATATGTATATATATATTCATATACTCTTTTATATGAAACATAGATATAAAATATAAAAAATATATGGCTTGTAAAATAGTAAGTTTTAATACAGCCTTTTTAAACACTTTTCTGTTACTTATCCCTTTCCCACTTCTTCCTTTGCCCAACCTTCCCATCTCTCTCCATTGAAATGTCCCATAATCCTCCTTTTCCCTTTATATCACCTGTGTTCTGCTGCCTCCAAACCCTCATGGTGGTCTCTCTTCTTTCTTTCCCACCCATGCTCCCTTTCTAGATCCCTTGATTCTACAGGTACACCAAATTCAATATAAAACTCTCAAGATTGAGTGCTAAGATCCACATGAGTGAGAACATTCAATGTTTGTCTTCCTGAGCACTCAGCATAATGTGCTCTAGCTCAATGCACTGACCTGCATTTTTTTCTGAAATATCGTGGACAGTTTTCTTCATGACTTCTCTTTAGTTTTTTTTTATATTAGTCTACAAGTAGATTCTTTTAGACTCTAAAATTCGAAAAAAATCATTCCTCCCCTGATTTAGCACATGGTGGTGATTCTAAAGGAAAACGTCATGATCTCATTTTTATGTATAACCTAATAAAACGTCATTGTATTATAGGTACCACAATTTTATCTTCCATTCATCAATTGATGGACATCTATGTTGTTGTATGTTAGCAATTACAAAAGAGCATCCACAAACATGAGTGTCATATACCACTGTAGTATAAAACAGTTATTTGAGTATTTGCCCAAGAATGTGACAGCTGGGTCATATAGTGAATTTATTTCTAGATTTTCATAGTGGTTGCACTAGTTTGTACTCCCACCAGAGCCGGACTCAAGCCCAGGTTTGTACCTATGATGGGAAAAGGACACCCAGGAGGCCATGTCAATGAATTTATTCAGAGGGGGCAAGGGACATATATACCCTAGGAAGAAGAGCTGGTTGGATTCATGTGGTGGTATATCATTGGTTGGGGCAAGAACATTGAGAGCACTTCATTTGCATACTCAGGGGCAGCAAGAGCCAGGTTAAGGAAACTTATGAGGTCAAAGAAGTCCATCCTAGGATGTTTTGGTGGTCAGATAATCAGCAACCAGTTGCTGTAATCTTGTTGATGTGTGAGTCTAATAGCTGCTACATGCATTGGGCATCAGGGCAACTCGACACTTGGGGAAGCTTAGCTGCTGGGGTCTGCTGGCACCTGGGCAAAGCAGGGAGCAGCCAAACTCCTGCTGCTCTCAGGATGTTTAACCCATGGTTTTAAGCATGTTTTGAGCCCTGCCTAGCTTCAGGCCAGCCCCACACACCAGCAGTGCATGAGGGTTCTCCATCCCTCACATCCTCACCAGTATTTACTGTCTTTTGTCTTCTTAGTCTTGGCCATTCCAATGAGAACTGAAAGTAGTTTTAATTTGCCTTTCCCTGATGGCTAAAAGTAATAAACACTTTAAAAATATTTTTTAGCCTTCTGTCTGAGAACTCTCTGTTCAGTTCCATAATCTGCTTTTCGATTGAATTGTTCTCTTGGTGCTTATCTGTTTTTTTAATATTGCACATCCTAGACAACAGTTATCTGTAAATGTCTAGCTGCCAACAGTTTTTTCCCATGCTGCAGGCTTTCTCTTCACTTGACTGACAGCTTTTTGTGCCATGTAGGAGCCTTCTCAGTTTCACAGATCCCACTTGTTGACTGTGGGTCAGCTACAGAAAGTCCTAAACGGAGCCTATAGCCTGAAGTAAATTCCCTACTCTTTCTTCTAGATTTTTCAGAGTTTCAGGTCTTATCTCCAACTTTTGAGTAGACTCTAAAGCCCAGCAATGGTTCATTCTTCCAGGTTACCTCTAGGTCTGTGTGTGAAGGTTAGAAAATTCTTTGCCCAAGCTTGTATACAAAACAGAAACTCGAGGGAGCATCAGTTTAATATTCACAAATGTTGTACTGAAAGATTCATAAGCAGTCAGCAGGAATTACATACTCTGAGAAAACTAAATTTTCTCACTGTATTAAATATATGAAACTTGTGGTCGACAAATTGGAGGTAGCAGTGCCAATGCGCACAGTAATCATCCTTAGAATGAAGATATTAGCTCTTTCAAAACACTCACATTTCACAGCAGGATGCTCTTTTTGATCTACTGATCCCTGATTGCCTACTTTACATTTTACCAACCTGCTATATCTAATCCACAACAGTAATCCAAAAAGACTTAGAGAGTGAGGAGCTACATACCCACAAGACCACTAATGGACCTTTGACAACCACTCAGCCTTTCCCTGCTGCTATCCCAAGAACCATGGAGTAAAGGTATGGTGTATAATAATAAAATAGGATGATTTTGATAAATTACGTATTTTATGCTGGATTTCTGTCCTACGGAATATCCTTATAAAGTATCACAAATGTATATATAAGGGATGAATAATTATTTAAAACTGTGGAGAGAATGTAGGATGGCTTCAAGCAGTCTTGGTGTCACCCTATCCTAACCATTCTACCTTTATCATCCCATGAGTCTCCTCTGGTCAGCTATAGTTACAAAGGTCTTCCCACCTGCTGTTTCCTGGGCCTTGAAGGGGATGCTCTACAGGTCCTATTTAAGGCTGAGCATACAACAGTCACCTATTATCGGGATTTTGAGAGGTTCCAAATCTCTGCCTTAACCATTGCCCAATAAAAAGTCTTTGGCCAAGACTGAGAACAGAACTGGTCTACGGGTGTCAACATAAATTTCCAGAAGGCAGTTTTATTACATGTCTACTTAGTAAACATCAGTAACCGACTCCCCAACAATACCTGTGGCCACCATGTCACATGTGTTTGGGCATCAAATAGAATCAAGAGAAGTTGGTTACCCCCAGAATAGTCATGCCACACTTTCTCCAAATCCAGTTATTTTAATACCAAAAAAGTCCCCATGATATGATTTTGGGAAGTAAAGAAATCTGTAACTTAAAAGGAGTTATCGAATGTTCAGGGCCTATCATTGGAATGCTGAGGACCCAGTGCAGAGGCAGCCATCTGCTGCTCAGTATTTCTTAGGCCACTCTGATGTCTTCAGTTACAGATCCTTGGTGCCAACTTGCCCATCCCCCCTCCTATCACATGACGTGCTTGTATTGAAAATCAAGCAATCTTTCTTAGGGGAGTCATGCTACCAATATATTGATTCAAGTTCTGGAAAATACAACTCTCTCTTTCTGGCAATTTTGTTTTTGCCACCGCTTCATTGAGTTTACTAACTGTGAGGTTTTGAGTATCATAGGCAATCTGCGAACTTAGAAACCTAAAGGAGAATTATTTTGGATCACCTTTTGATTAGTTAATTAAAATCATTGCCTCTGCCGCCAAGGGGGGGATTCAGAGGTGTAAAGCTCATCCATGCTTCCCTTGTTAGAAAACTCTGACAACATCATGAACCAAAGTGAAGGGGTCATGGGTCAGAATGAACACCCTCAACCTCTGTGAAGTTTGGTCTCTCCACCGCTAGGTTGTCAGCTCAGGTACAGAAGATCAAGATGTTCAGGTTTTATATTTTTCTGGACAAAAATAGAAAGATACACACTTTAAAAAATGCCATTCTTGGACAGTCATCATTATCAGTGCTAGCGAGATAAAAAAAATTACAGAAGTTTTTCAAATAGCCACTTTAAAACATGAGAAAATTCTAGGAAAGCTTAGTTAGAAGGTACAGCTAATATTTACTGAACATGTACTATATACCAGTTTCTTACTGTGCATTGTGAAGCTGGATACTTATAAAGCTATCTTTCCAGGACTGGTGTGTTGTTTCCCTAGCATGCACAGTGTCCTGGATCCCATCCCCCGTACCATGTAAAAGCAGGCATGGGCCTGTAATCACATGTCGCAGTGATGGAGGGAGAATGTTAGAGCCTTCATGGCCATTCTCAGCTACACAGCAAGTTTGAGACCACCTTTACCTGCACAAAACCCTGTCTCCAAACAAACAGCAGCGTCTCCTTCCAGTTTGACAGAGAAACTTGAGGCTTGGAGAGGAGAGGTACCATGACTCAGACACAAATGTCAGGAGCAGGAAACAAACCCAGGACTTTTAGTTCAGCTTCTTCCAAATCATGGAATTAGCTATCATTGGTTCTGAACAAGACCAGTTTTCTCATTTATCCACAAGGTTAGGTCTGGCAGTCACAGTACTTTTCAGTTAGCTGTGTTCTATAAGTCATCTCTTCTGCTCCTTGTAAAAGAAAAGGAAAGAAAGGAAAGAAAGAAAGGGAGGGAGGGACGGAAAAAGGAGGGAGGGAGGGGAAGGGGAAGGGAAGCGAAGGAAGGAAGAAAAGAAGGAGGAAAGAAAGAAAAAAGAAAGGAAAAAAGGAAGGAAGGGGAAGGGAAGGAAGGAAGGAAGGAAAGAAAGAAAAAAGAAAGGAAGGAAGGAAGAAACTTTTCAAATTAAACGATTAGCAACAAAGCAGATACAATTGTCAGAATATGAACCTTTTCCAGATGACATAAATTAAAAGATGAGATGTAAGTATGGATAAAAGAATTTAGCGGACACAGGTTAATAGACTCCAACTTAAAAAAAGTCACTTGGATTATCTGTTTCTTCAGTTTTACAGCTTTCCAAAGTAAATCCCATCAAAAGAGTCTGAAGTTTCCATCTTGCTGAGGCATTGGAATCCCTTGATGCTCAGTGTACAGGCATCCTCACTCTCCCTGCGGGTGGTCTCTTGGCTGTGACACATTTTGTTTGATAAAACCTCATTGTCTGTCTGTGCTATTGTCCCCTGTGTGCCTTACACAATAGTTCCCATCTGAGTTGCTGGTTGTACAGCTTCAAGGCCTAGCCCTGCAGATGCAAACAACTCATGAGAAAAGATTTTTTTTGTATTTTTCCAGTTCAAATTTAATCTTTATTAATTTCATACTTGATTATAATTCATAAATTATAGCATATTCCATGTTCTCCATCCCAGACTCTCCCCATTCTTACATCCTTCTCCCAACCAAATGATACTTTTATTTTCTTATGAAAAATAGATTTATTTCCTACAGTAGATTCTGATTACCATTTCCCCTCCCCCAAATCTTCCAAGATCATGCCCATCTCCATTTCCCCTCCCATTCAAATCCCCACTCTGTCTCTCCCTTTGGGGGTGGGGTAGAAAGGAGGTGGGGGAGGAAACAGGAGGATAGAAGGGAGGGAAAACTGTGGTTGGTATGCAAAATAAATTTTAAAATTTAAAATAAAAAACAAACAAACGAACAAAAAAACCAAACAGGCATTTAAAGAATAATAATAAATAAAACAAAAACAGACACAGAACAGACAGAAAAATCAGTGTGAGGTACCCCTGTCAGCCTTTTAAAGCTCCTAATGGTCTATCATAGTAATGGGATTTGTTTCCAGTATCCACGGCAGGGGCTTAGACTGTGTATATCTCTAGGCCCAGGACACCTCATGTCCTCTTCTGAACACTGCAAGCAAGCACACACACACAACACACATACACACAACATACATACACAACACAGAAAACACACACTACATACACATACAACAAACACACATAGAAAATACATACACACAAAACAAACACCACACACACACACACACAAACATGCTCACAGAGATCTGCCTGCCTTTGTCTCTTGAGTACTGGGATTAAAGGTGTGCACCACCACTGCTTGGCTTGGACTTTTTCAATAACAATGGAAGAAAGGCTATATATAAACTGGATGGCTCTGTTTTATAGACTAGAAACCCAAGGATGTTGACACCTACAAAATCCTTATATAAACTTTCTATTTTTCAAATGAAACAATTAAGACTCGAAGATTATTGGAGCTTTTATTTAAAAAATGGAGAAAATAATAAAAACATATGTAAATTGCCCAATACAAGGCTTGGTATAACAATGTCATCTATCAAATGAAAGGGAATAACAACGAGAGAAGCAGAGATAAAAGAAACAAAGATTAAGTCAATGTGAAATATTCATTGACTGAAACTAAAAGTCATTGTAATATGAGACAAAGGATCTCACTTCCATATTTTGGTAAAAACCTCATTGTCATAGGGCAACTTACTTTCAAGTGTTGGAAATGATTGAAATAAAGGAGAGATGTGAAGGCAATAATTTATGTCCACATGGGGCAGGTGCACAGCTGTCTGCTTCATTCAGTAAGACTTGATTAAATTCCAGGCTGAATCCCCAGCCTCAGGTTATTGCAGTTAAAGAGTCCTAGACCTATATTAACATTCTCTAATGTCTGCCGCAGTCTGAAAGGGCCATGGGTGTGAAAGAGACTGAAGAAGGCCAAGATGGTTCTTGTGAAATAGAAAATGTAACTGTTGACAGGCAGATGAGAAGCAATGAGAAACTGACAGGCATGACGGAGACAGGTGCTACAAATGAGAGTCTGCAGAACGCAACGCACGTGAGCATGGGAGGCTCTGGAAGGTGACGTGGCCAGAGCACAGGCTACCTGCCTGGGATAGAAGCTTTCTATAAGGCAATGGATCTTAGCATGGGCTCTGCTCAAACAACACTGTTTGGTTTACCCTGAGCCCAATCATCACATCTTAACTGACAGAACCACAAGCTCTTTCCTGGAGTTTTCTTGCTAAATATCTATGTCACGTTTCCTTTGAAGAGAGCTCTTAGAAACTCTACCAACATTACTAATTATGTATAACCTGAGCCGACATGGTTTGGATGACCTTCATTTCTTGCTCTGGTTCTGAATCAATTGTGTGCTTTCGCTTTTGATCTGCTCAACAGTCAATACACTCAAAAGCCAAGGCATTTAATTAAAGCCGAATTATAATAGCCACTAGGTTGGATGAGGAAAAATAACTCGATTATGAATTTAACCTTTATGAAACTTCATTACAACAGGCCATTTCCCTATTCTGAAGAATCCAAAGGAAGCTGAAAGCTTGCCATTACTACCTACTCGATCTTAACCCCGTCATGGTTCCCTTGCTTTACCAACCCTCGCGTCACAGTGTTGATAGCAGAACAATCCTCCTGCACTGAGTGCCTGTGCCCTGGGTGCTATTACAGTTTTCATAAACCTCCTGACAGACACTCACTAGAACAGCATGATTCAGTAACAAATTTTGCTTCACTTTAATGAATAGGAAGCTGAAGCTGGGCAAAGATACATAACTTTCTGTGGATAGCTCCATCAACAAGAAGTGGAATAGTTAGCTTTGATTTGAAATCCACTAATGCTTCCGACATGCCACGGTGTGTCCATCACAGGCGATTACAGTGGGATTTCAATCTTATTACTAATAAGCCTCAAGTAACTTCTTCATATGATCTTTAACTAGTACCACATGCCTTTGTTATTTACAGAGGAATAAAAATTACCTTGACAAACAATTTCTAATATGTTCAGAAAAAAATGTATACCAAAGCCTTTGTGGATACAAAATAAGATAAATATTGGTTGCAGTTTAATGACGGCAGCACTTTATCTGCTAAGCTTCCTTCCTGCTGTTATGCTTTTATAGATTGGGATAGTTTAAGTGTGGAGAAACATAAAGCCACTTCCTATTCAACCACTAACTCCATTAGTTCTGAGCAAGGACTTCGTATTTCTCCTTACTGATGTAGGATGTCCCTTTATATGCTGTGTGTATGTGTCTCTCTCATTGGCTAATGAATAAAGCTGTTCTGGCCAGTGGCCAGGCAGAATAGAGCCAAGCTGGAAATCCAAACAAAAATACGGAAAGAAAGAAGGCAGAATTGGGGAGACACCACATAGCCTCCAAAGGAGTAGCATGCCAGGTCATCACCAGTAAACCATGGCCATGTGGCAATACAAAGAGTAGCAGAAATGGGTTAATTTAATTGGCCATTGGCCAAACAATTACAATTAATATTAAGCCTTTGAGTGATTATCTTAGAAGCATTTGCATAGGCTACAGGCAGGGAGAAACGGGTCCAGGGGGACTGGGTAAGATGGAGAAAAGCCGCCATTTACACCTTACTCTTAAATCGTTAGATTCATTATTCTACCCAAAGTAGTTCTGGAAATAAGATGTACTTAACAGAGGTTAAACATAGATGTACTAAGGCACCGAAAGACCTCTTTGCTCTTTGTGTTTTCAGTTTGCCATTTCTTCTAGTCCCCTGAAGCTGTTTTTCTTTTCCCATGCTTCAATTTGACAATGATTTGAAAGGTTTAATTCACTATTTTTCCTTTTTTATCTCAAAAACCAAAATTTCGCAGGCAGAAACAGATGTCCTCTCATCTCCAGTGATACACGTGTCCTGGGTGGCAGTTTAACAACACTGCCCTTGATGAGAAAGAAGGCAACCCATCACAGAGAGCTCTTCCATTTCCACAGTCATAGTTCCTGGGGTGGTGAAGAATGCAGGGACCTTTTAGGGCCAGAAAGGTGACATTACAGAAACCATACAGTCTCAGCAGTACGCCTTAAGAGCTCTCCCTAGGCTCCGGCAGAGGAATCGCTGCAGTTCAAAACCCAGAAGCTAAAGTGGTTTTCTTTCCTTTTTTTTTTCTGGTTTAATAGGCTATGGGGCAAGCCTGTATGCACGGATTCACCCCGAGGTTTCCTTCAAATGTTAGGGCCCCTAATGAGACACAGACCTCATGACTCAAGTCATGATATTTGCCTACATTTATTCTTAGTAAGAATGTAGGAGGAAGCTGTAAAACCCTGAGTGGATGAAGTGCTCTTAAATTAGCTAAATTACATGCAAGCTTGGAAAGACTCAACACGCATTTGTTGAAACTGGAGAGAGCAGATATATTAGGGTGAATGATTTCTCAACAGACAATATAAACTATTGTTCAAGTTCAATGGCGTAATAGTTAAGCCAAAAGGAAGCAAGAATTTGGGCACATGACTGGAGTTTAGACATTCCCTTTGACTCAAAATATAAATGTGTGTGAGGGGAAAAAAAATCATTGGTATTTTAAAGGTACCAAGAAGTGTGGACTGAAATTATATGAGGAAAACTCGATGCCTGTCCATATCAGAACACTGCAGATCAATAATTCCCAGCCCTGCTAGGCTTATGAGATCAAGGGATCAACAATGTAAGAAATTGGAATTGAAAAGAATTAATTTTTGACAAACATTGGTGTACTACAAATAACTGAAAGTTATCTGCCTTAAACTAAATGGGGGAAGGGCTATATTAAAGCAATCATTTACCTAAGACAGAATTGACCACTGTCAACTGCTGGGTTTAAAGACAAACATATACAGTAGAACTATGGCCTCATTCTCATTACCATCTCAGAACTTTACAGAGAATTTTTCAAATATGTTTTCTTACTCAACATTATAGGAATTCTATGACCTGTCATGTTGGGTGTCATTACCTCTGTGTGCATGGGGAAGGTCCAAAGTTCAAGGTCTCAGCCAAACCCTACCAGTAAGAGGCAGAGGCAGAGTTGAGAGTTCAGCCAACTTGTGACCTCTAACTAAAGGAATGTGGTTGAACACGTTCTCTGAAGTCTGCCCAGATGGGATCCATTCTGCATGCAGGTCCATCCCTATGCTTATATGAACCTCATCTTCAGCTTAACTGTTTTCCAGGAGTTGATCCCACTGCTAATTCTGTGTTTGTTTGGAGACAGGATCTTGCTGCGTGGCCCAGGTTTACCTCAAACTCACAAACCTATTGCTTAGTCTCCTGCGGATTAAAGGCAGACGCCACTCTCCCAACTGCCATGTCTTAAGAGGGATTTTGATAGACCGAAAAATACGAAGACTTTCTAGACACACACACACACCCTCGTTCTTTTCAGAAGCATCATTCGTCTGCAAATGACCTCAGTCACTGGACTACGTGATACTCCGATAATTTTGGTTCAGGGAAAGAATAGGATATAGAAATAAGTTTGGCTGGAGGGGCTCATAACCAAGGTACATCATTTTATGCCTAACCCAGAAGTCACTGTCAAAATGAACTGCCCAGGAACTGGGCTCTAAGATTGGAAACAAGAGCTGTCCTGTTTTGACCCCTCTGAACTCCGAATGTATTGGAACTCTCCCAGGTATCTGCATTGCTCTTGATACCAACATATGGTGTGATAGGGTCATTTTAAAGACTGGATATCCTCCATGGAAGTTCCAGATCTAGGTAGGTAACAAAATCAACTCATAACTACCAACCTTGGTTTGTGCGGTGTCTGTTCTCTGAAAACAGGGGGCAGGAGATGAAATCAGTGATGGGCCTGCTGCGTCACAGGCCACTTATTTCCCGGGGAACACCAAGTGTGGAAGGAAGCAAAGGCTTGTCATTTAAATGGCAGTTTCCCACTGCGTTCTCCTTCGCCCACTCACTCCTAATTCCAGAGACACAGGCGAGCCTTGGCTGTGAAATGTCACCGCTCATCTGCCTGATGAAGTCTATTCGGGGCTTCTGCTCCAGAGCCTGCCATGGTAAGCATGGTGCCACTCTTAAGATGCTGCTCTTGGAATTTACCTTAAAAGTGTGAGGGGGTGGGGCAGGGCAGAGTGGGGCTGGGAGTGGGTTCACCATGGAAACATATCTCAGGGTATGTCTGTGAGGGGGTTTCTAGAAAGGTTTACCTGCAGAGGGAAGACTCACTGTGAAGGTAGGAGGCACTGTTTCGCAGGCTGGGGTCTTGAACAGATGATAAAGAAGTAAGCTGAGCACCAGTATTAATCTCGCTCTGGTTCAAGGCTGCAGACAAAATGTGACCAAGAGCCTCATTCTGCACCAAGATGGACGCATTTGCAAGTGTAAGGTATAAGAAGCACTCACATCGTACACTGGCTTTTCAGGTATTTGGACATAGCAACAAGAGAAGAAGCTATGATAGCTGTTAAGGCCATGAGAGGTAAATCATAATGCAGGGCCTATCTTTCCAGTTCCAACCGGGTCAACAGGAAAAAGTAGTGAAAGCTTTTGGTTTGAGATGTTGACATTGGTTTCCATAGGCACTTTTCTTCCATACTCAACTCCATCAAGATAAAAACCCAATATGGTATTCATTCACTAATGGTGCTTAAGTAAAGGGCCAGGACTAAAGCATCCATCCAGTACAGAACTCAAGTGGGGTTTTAGAGCCAGAAGCAAAGGACGCACCCTTATAAACACTCAGGAAGAGACAACAGCAAGGAGTGGCTGTGTTTTTAACATCACATTCTCAAGATAGATAATTATGGAAATGTAAGGATGCTCTTTCCTATTTACAAAGAGTTTATGGAAAAGTGACCAAGCCTCAGTTGCCTGCCTCCACTCTGTCTTCCTTCCATGAGAAGCAATAGAATTTGCTCATAGGCTAAGAGAATCCTCTCCTAAGCAGATGGGACCACAGCACAAAGAAGGTTCCCAGGACATACCGAACGCTGTGTTCCGTGAAGGGATTGTACAAAGGAAGCAGCACTTTTTACAGTGAAGGGGAACATTGACAATAATTATTCTGGGTCGACAGACATAAATGTGGACTACAGAGGGCAAACCCAGCACCACTCAGACACTGATGCTTGCAGCTTTGGGGACATGGAGTGGGTATTGAATCAATCAATCACAAGGCTCCATCTTTTACCACAATGTGGCATTGAATATTGTCATTTTGTGTGTGCTAAAGGAAACAAATACTTGGAACATTGTGCGAATGGAAATCCCACACCCATGCTTTTGGCATATACTCTCTTTGGCTCTAGAGTATTTAAGAGAAATTAGCTCAGCATTTGGTTATCAGGAAATTGCATAGAATCTTGTCATTCAAAAATATGTTATCTGTACTTGCTATCCCTCCTTTTCCTTCTGAAACCAACCCAGTGAGGCTGACTTGAGGCAGAGTTTCCCCCGGATAGCTTCACTTACCTGTGAACTGTGCACGTTCTAGACAGTCTACTACGGTGATGGGCCAGCACCTGTGACTAAATCCCACCTCACCCTGACTGGTGGTTGGGAGGCTTTTGCTGACTCCTGTTTCAAGCTGCCAGCTGTGGGGGGAAAAATACCTCCATGGTGACAGGCTAGCTCTGTCTAGATCCCTTCCTTCCAAGAAGGAAGGAAGGGTGAGGGGATCCCACAGCTCACCCACACTTTCATTTCTGAATACCATTTGCCACTCAGAAGCCTCGAGACAATTGAGAGAGACCAACAAGAAAAGAGATCTCACACTCCAAGAGGAGCAAACGGATTAGACGGAGCTTGCCTGAGCACCTTTCCTCTCAGCCTATCCTACCATTCCACACTGACTCAGGTTCCCTGTCTTCTGATCCTTGCCCTCTCTCAAGTTACCCAGAGTTGTCTGTCCCTCATTAGAAAGGCACGTACCCAAGAAGCAGAATTCTATTTCTGCAAACTTTACCATTAAAACAGCCCTTCCCCAGCCCCAACCGTCAACATCTGAGGTGGGTGGGAAAGCTGGCCCTGAGGTCATGAGAGCTTGTCCTCCACCAGCTGCAACATTTGGGAGAACAGGCTCTGTGCCTCTCTCCTGGGCAGCACTCTGGGTTGACAGTCCTGTTGACCCGGGATCTCCACAACACAGGGAAGCAACAGAATGTCCAGGAAAAGTCCCAGCGAAGGCCCAGTGTCAATGGTACAACAGAGGCCAGGGGCCTCTAACCAGACCAATGACTCTTTTTTATAGACTCCAGCATGTAAAAATGTATGGATAAAGGGTTTACACATGGCGCACTGTGTCACACTGCAGGTTTCATAACGAGATTTTTCCCCTTCTTTTTCCCCCCACTTTTCTCGTAAGTTTTATTTTGTATTATTTTGGGATGAGGAGGGATACGGGTGGGATCAGGAGGCATGATGTGAAAGACATAAAGATAAATAAACACATAAATAAATAAACAAAAGAAAACCTAGTTCAGATGCAGCACTTCACCAATAAATTATTTAATGTTATGAAAATTATCACTTTAAGAAAATGGGCAAAAATATTTAAAAGTGTCTCCCCTGGCAGAGCAAGACTAGAGGCGGCGATGAGGGAGATCTTTTTAGGAAATTTAAAACATTATGCAGGTTTTTTGTTATCATATACATATTATATAGCAATATCAAAAGCAAAGAATACAAAGAAACTAAATAACCACTGTTTTCTAAGCTTAGAATTTTCCTTTAATATGATAATTTAAAATTCATATCTCCAAGGAAACCACAAATTTTACCTGAGCAACCTAAATCAATTCTATTTTGGCTTGTTTCTTTGCAGTTTCTATCAAATGTCTCAAGTTGGCTCAAAGTTGACAAGATACAGGCTTGGATTCTGAAGCCAGCCTGGGTTTTCCATCCTTGCTCTGCTGGTCTCAAGGGTGACCCTAGACTTCCATACACCAGCCAGTCCATGGCCATGAAATGGTGTTACAGAAGGGGTGTCAAAAAGACCACATGAACAAAAGTGGGCTGTGTCTGGCACATTGAGTGAGCTGATAAGAAGACAAGCAGTTTGTGTAACTGTGTGTGTGTGTTTCTAGAATCTCAAATGATTTAAGTCTCTGACATATGTAATATTCCTTATCTGTTCTGTGATTGTTAATTAATCACCAGCTATACTTTCAGCTAAAATGTACCCTGCAGAGCCAAATGACAACACAAATATGAACTATGAATGCTGCATTGTTTGTTTCCTTTGTATCCTTTATTACCTGGGGTTTCTCAAGAGATGCTCCCTTCTCTGCACAGCTCTTAACGGCCACCTGTTTTCATCTTAATCTCTATATTTCTGTCTATATGAATTTTAAGATTAATCACACTGATTTTTCATATAAAATAAATTGGTTTTAAAATGTCATGTCTTTTTGCTTTCAGATCTCAGGCACCCAGGTTAGGATAAGTTTAGGAACTAAGAATATTGACCAAAAATAAATTCCTGGGTGTAATCAGATGTTTCTCTACCACCTACATGTTCCCAAATACCCAGCAGCCACTTCCCAAATAATTGACTCAGAGGCTTCATGTTACTTATAAATGCTTGACCAATAGCTCAGGCTTATTACTAACTATCTCTTACATTTTAAGTTAGCATATATCTGTTAGTTATGCTCTGCCACATGACAGTACCTTTATTAGCATGGCACATTCATTTCCTGCTCCCTCTAGTTGGTGACTCCTGACTCTGCCCTTCTCCTCATCATCCTGAGTTTGGTCACCTAGCCTATACTTCCTGCCTGGCTACTGGCCAATCAGCATTTTATTAAAACAATGATAAATCTTTACAGTGTACAAAAGGATTATTCCACCATACCTGAGGGCATTGTAAGATGTCTAGTCTCAAGAAAAGCAGCTGGAGTCGGGTAGTAGTGGTATATGCCTTTAATCCCAGCACTTGGGAGGCAGAGGCAGGCAAATCTCAGTGAGTTCAAGCCCAGCCTCTTCTATAGAGCTAATTCCAAGACAGGCTCCAAAACTACACAGAGAAACCCTGTCTAGAAAAACCAAGAAAGAAAAAGAAAAGAAAAGAAGAAGAAAAAAAAGGAAAATAAAAGAAACTGGAAAAAGAAGTCAGCTGAAAAATAGTATCCTATATACAATCTGTGCACATGCACACACATACACACATACAGAGAAGGGAGGGTTAGCAAAGCAAAATAGTCCATAACACAATTCATAGCTACCAACTAGTAGTGATTATAAAAAAGAACAGAGTCAGTTCCATAATCAGCATATTTCTGTTTGTTACTAAGTTGACTCCCTTCTAAAACAGATAGGGGAGCTCTGACACATCAGTTCCTGTGTCCTGTGTGTCCATCCACAGGCTTTAAAAAGTAAAGAAATTGTCTGTAATTTAAATGTCAATTGGAAAACTCTTAGAGGTATTCCTGGTGAGTGATGTCTGAAGAGAAACATCAGTAAAAAAGAAAGCAAGATCTGAAGCCAGTAGCAAACAAAGCATTCTGCACAAAGTGAACGTTCCTCTGAGCATCTCCTTGGCATGGGTGGGGGCAAACACCAGATGCTGCTACTCTGGCAGAAGGTCTTAATAGCAGAAGGTTGTTCAGTGAGAGCAACCAAGAGAACTGACTTTTCCACATATCTACTCTACATCGTCCCAAATCTACACACCACAATAATGGAGTAATTTCTTTATAGGATAAAATACATATAGAAGAAGCAAGTCATGTACCAATGACCGCAGCAGAAAAACTAGGAGGTCAAAAAAAAGGCAAAAGTAAGAACACATAGTTTCTGGCCCCTTTCCATCCAATCCCCTGCACTCATGTGTCTATTTAACCAGTGCAGGCTTGCCTCATAAGTGTTTGGGTTATGACCAATATCCTGAAAACTGTGCTCCACTCATCCTGAAATCTGAAGTGAATTGAGTCAGCTCTAACAGAACTTCACGTTACTATGTTGGTTAAATGGCAGGCTTTTCAGCAACACCTCATTGAATATGATAACTGACTTTAATCTTAGGACTTTACTACACCAATTGTTTGGTTTCCTGAGCCCTAAATTAACTGTGTGAGCCATCTAGCAAAAAACAGAAAAATTATTTCAGAAGATTCCCAAAGTGTCTGTAAGTATGGGTTGTCCTCACTCATTAAGAGGCTGTAGGAAAAGAAATAGATGCTATTGAACTGGAAAGATTTAAATAGCTGGAAATAAGGTCTGGTCAAAACTCCCTTCATATCCATGACCTGCTGGTCTCTGGTTGCATGGTACCAAGCAACCACTGACCCACCTGGTCCGTCCACAAATTACAGATGGTTGCTGGTGTACGAGGTAAGAGCTGATTTCAAGCCAAATAGCACAAAAGGTCAAGGAACTACATGCTGCCGGCTCAGGATTTGTGTTGAGAATTTAGATGATATCAGCGCTGGGAAGATGAAAAATGAGATAAATTCAAATAAAATAAGCCACCATTCTGAAGTTGTATCAAACTGGAACACTACACAGACAATATACTCCCAGTTTTTGTCAACACATGCCCTTACAGAACATAAGCTTAATCTAACAAGCTGAAAACTTAAGGGAATTCTTTGGTCAGAGCCCTTTTATCGCTTTCTCCAGACTGCTAACACAACTCCTGCACAACGCCCAGAATTCGCAACCAACAGCGACGAACACTAAGTCACTGTCAGTGTTCTGCAGCTTTGAAAGAAATAGTCTTTGCAATTAAGATTGCAGAAGCGTCTAGAAGATGTGAACATCCAAGTCACTTGGACTATTTTTCAAATGCATGCTTCCAGGGGTTTTGCTTTTAAAATGTCAACTAAAAATGTTTCTGGCTTAATCACAGATTAATGCCAGGGATCTGTAGAATTAATTAAAATATTTTAAAGGTATAATCTTTACAGGTTGTGTGGATGCAAATGGGAAAATCCCCAAAGATGTTCCACAGAGCAGAGTTCTTTCAGAGAGAGCTTAAAATAGTGAAGCTAAATAAATATGCTAGACAATCTGGAATATGTGGCCATTCGCTGGCATCATTTACTATAGAGACAAAGAGACATAATGAGGAAACATATTAAAATCAAAAGGCGAAATACTTATTTTTTTTGGTGGAGACAGAGGAAAGAGAGAAGGGAAGATATGAGTTAGCAAAATTGAGGGTGCATGAAAGAACCCAATGGAAACCTAGAATTTTCTAAGTCTGTTGAAAAACATAATCAACAGATGTCTGAATGGAGGCACCCTGCGTGGGTAGATAATGTTATTAAATGAAAACCCCAATATTAGGTGTGGGGCAACTATTGGTTGTTGGCCAGGAAAGCCTAGGTTTCCCCAAGCATTAGCAATGCCTTTGATTGCACACTAGAACTAGAGTGAAAAGCTCTATTGCTGAAGACAGCACACACTTGGCCTGTGGAACACTGGATCTGAGGTGAGAATGTGTTCCCTGCTCTCTTTGTTACAATTTTGTTGCTGGGAAGAGACAACATGACAACATCAACTCCTATAAAGGAAACCTTTTGATTGAGGATGGCTTACAGTTTCGGAGGTTTAATCCACTATGGTTGTGGCAGGAAGCATGGTGGTATGCAAGCAGACTTGCTTGGTACTGGAGAAGAAGTTGGAATTTCTACATCTTGATCCACAGGCAACAGGAAAAAAATGAATCCACTAGGCCTAGCTTGAACTTCTGAGACCTCAAGCCTACCGCTAGCAACACACCTCCTCCAACAAAACTACACCTCCTCCAATCAGGTGACACCATCTATAATGGCATTCTCTGTGAGCCTCTGGGACCATTTTCATTCAAACCACCATACCTGCTGTCTACCTTTGCAACCACTACAAGATGCTATACAAGCTACAGGGGGAGAAAAGTCATTGAGTGTTCTACCTACTAGTTGACTCTACTAGTTACAATAATGATCTGCCTAGCAAGATTGTGTCCACCAGTAAAATAGTAGCATGGCTATTATGGGGTCAAACAATTGCTTTCTGAGTGAAATTGAGGCCTGGTCTATAGAAAAGTCAAGGCTGATATTGTATATCCCATCAAGAGCCTGTGGCTGGGGAGGGGAGAGTGGAGGGAGTGGACTACTATGGTTTTTCTAAATAGACAAGGTCTCAACTTGTATTCTAAATGATCATGTTGATGCCCATAGAGCGATGCAGTTCTCAAGCTTCACCAGAGAAGCTTCTTTTGAAGTGGGCCATAGGTTAATACAGGCTGGCAGCTGGTCAAAGTGCAGAAAATAAGTGGCTGTGAGCTGCTCATCCAAGACTCAGAGAACACTGTGGAAACGGGAACAGGATGTCAGAATCAGAGCCTGGGGAGCTGTGTTGCAAAGCAGTATCTTCTAGACCTGACACAGCCATTGCACTCATGAGGTCACTGAAATCGTGATGACCTGTGCAAGATGGTAGCAGGAGATAGGACCTGTCACCCTTGCATCTTCAATGGGTAAGGTCCTATCCCTTGCTGAGAGTCTATGGGCAATTAAAGAATTCTGGGGAAGAGGGTCTCATTTTCTTCAGCGAGTGGCATAGCCACTTCTGTTTCCCACGTAGCAATAAATAATCTCCCACACATGTTCATGTAAACATCTGTGACAGATCTCAGTGGGAAAAATAAGCAAAACAAACAGCAATATAGGAAGAGGCTGCTGAGAAGAAGGGATTCAGTTTGTAGAAGAGAGAATGAGAAAGGATAATGGAAGATGAATGTTTGAAATTGTCAAAAAAAAAAGTTTCAAGAAGGCCAGGTATGGTGGCCCATGCCCTCGGGTGGATCTTTGTGAGTTCAAAGCCAGCTTGGTCTACAAAGTGAGTTCTAGTTCACAGCCAGAATCTGTCTCAAAAAAAATACTTACAAACAAAAATTTTAAGGAATTTTAGAGTAGTGAGTACTAGTTAATTAAAACTCAAAAATATTTGGATTCTAAGCTTTCCAAAACTCATTTTCTCTAAAGAAAAACAGATCCTAAATCAAAGACTCCAGCTGAGTTATTGTTAGCACAAGTCTTCACTCTGAATCTTCTAACATCTGTACATTGAATTATGAACACCTAGCTAGGTAAGGTGGTACCTTCCTGTAACCCAGCACACAGGTCTGGAGATGCAGAACCACCAATACAGGATCATTACAGGAAGTTTCAGGCTAGCCATGGCAATACAAGCAATAAGCTGTCTTAAAATGTATTATTTTATAGAATGCACTAGTAATACTTTGTTGTGATCATGCTGTGTTCTGCCTCTGATGTCCATGTCCCTGAGCTTCTAAGGAGGTCTCATATCGCTGCACACATTCGCACTCTATGACCATGTGTGACTCATGGACACATGCTGGAGCAACAGGGATGATTCCTCCACTGTGCTGGAAAGCTTTCAGGGAGCTTTTGAAAAAACACAGCTCCCAGGAGGGTTCACAGACTGATAACGTCAGCATCTCTGGACATAATCTTCTTGATAATATCCTACCTGCTGTAGTTTTCCAACCTAGGGCCACCTGAGTTAGGCTGAAAAAGCACAAGGTTTTGAGAAAAGGGGGTAGAAATGCTTGATACATTCAGAGCTGTGTTATAGCAGGGTCTGACTTTTGCACTGGAAAGACGAGGATCACAGAAAACTAGCCAAAGCCAGTGTCCTAAATAAGGTCTCTATTGCTCTGAGGAAACGCCATGACTAAAAGGCAAGTTAGAGAGGAAAGGGTTTACTGGTTTACACTTCATACCACTGCTTGCTATCTAAGGAAGTCAGGACTGGAACTCAAACAGGGCAGGAACCTGGAGGCAGAGGAACTGATGTAGAGGGCATGTCTAAAAACCAAAAACAAACAAAAAATACCCTCAGAAAAAAGAAAGAAGAGAGAGAGAGAGGAGAGAGAGAGAAAGAGGGAGAGAGAAAGAGAGAGAGAGGAGAGAGAGAGAGAGAGAGAGAGAGAGAGAGAG
>LOJH01007951.1:19405-30246 GCA_001685095.1 Ellobius talpinus | reverse complement strand
GGTATTCTTCAACCCTTTCAAAGACCTACAGAATATGGCATTTAAAAGGTTTTAAGAACTTACACTTTTCTTGACCATGAGACACTTCTGCTCCTGGCAGCACCAATTACTTCAAGAGAATGAATGATGGGCTCAAAGAAGCTCTTTAAGGAGTTTGTTAGCCATTTTGGCAAGAAACTGCTCTTGCCTGGGTTGCTTGATAGTATGTTGTATAAACTGGACATGGAGGGCCCACAGAAAAATGACTGCTGAACTTGCCAAATGAAGGTGAGACAGGGTTCCTGCTCCACCAAAGAAACTGCCAGACATTCTGCAGAACACAGAAGAAAGTGACTGACAAACTGCCAATGTAGGCTAAACTATCTTTCAGATTTCCTGCCTATGGAAAAGTCTGCCAGATACTATGGGCCTATAGGCTAAAGGTGAATATCCCAACAGTTACAGAAGAACTTTGGATGACTGTCCAGGAAGCGAGATGTGTCTGTCAATTCTAGAGTTTGGGAAGTTGCTTACAATGCACTTCTGCACTTCCTGTTTACTTAGGTTAATATTATATCCTTCTGGGATCTTTGATGGAGTTGAAGAATATATAGTTATAGTTATCGTTTTCCTTAGTTATGATAAAAGATTAAAAACAAAACTTTAGGCTCACAAAGAAATATTGTAACTATAATTCTTGCTTGATAATTGTTTTGTATATGTGATTTTATTATGTTAAAGTTAAAAATCTTTCTTTTTAATTAGACAAGAAAGGGGAGATGATGTGGGATGTCCTTCTGCATATGTGTTGCTTTATAAAGCTGTTTTCACCAGTGGCTTAGCAGAGTGAAGCCAGGTGGGAAATCTGAACAGAGATAAAGAGAGAGAGTGGGCAGAGTCAGTGAGACGCCATGTAGCTGCTGAAGGAGACGGATGCTGGAACCTCCCAGTAGGACACAGCCTCATGACAATACACAGATTGATATAATGGGTTAATTTAAGATCTAACAGTTAATTAGGAATACGCTAGAGTCATTGGTCAAACAGTGTTGTAATTAATGTAGTTTCTGTGTGATTATTTGGGTCTGGGCAGCCGAGAAACAAACAAGCAGTCTCCTACTACAGGCATACCACATTTTTTCCTATATCCATTTGCCAGCTGGTGGACATTCAGTTTGCTCCTGATTTTTGGTTCTTGTGAATAATGTTGTTTTGGGTTCATGAACAGGTTTGCCAGGGAGGGGGGAGGCATTACCCTTGCTTCTCTTACTATGTGTGTGAGTAGAGCCGCTGCGTTCTATGCTACTGCAATCATTGGATGAACTGCTTTCTGAGACACTGCACCATTTTATGCTCCACAGAGACCCCTTGAGAATGTAGGAAGTGATGTGAATGACTATGATTTATTGTTATACACTGGCCAGGCAAGAATCTTTGATCATTGTAATAATTCGGGCAATGTTTAGTGTTTATAATAATAGCCCTGCCCCCCAGTCTCACTCACCCCATCACAGAAGCCATGCCAGCAATTTAGCAGGACATTGGACCTCTTCCTTTCTCTCACCGCATGTGTATTATCCCAAGAGCTTTTGTTACAATGAAGATTTTAATAAGTTCCAACTTATTTCCTATCGTTTTTGAGACAGAGTTTCAAGATGAAGCTCAATTGATTCAAACCTGTGGGGGATCCTCCTGATCCCCATCTCCCAGGTCCTGGGGTTCCAAGAGTGGGCCTCTATGGCCAGCTTCTCATTTCTTGAAGCACCGCCTTTTAAAAGTGATAAAATGCCATTTTGCACACATGGTTCAATGTCCTGGAGTACACTCTTGTGAATGTGTGCCTCCGTTTGCACGTTTGCCCACAGAACTCTTCCATCTTCCTAGACCAAACTCTTTGCCTGTGAAGCAGAAAGCCCTATGATTCCTCCCCCAGCCCCCTTAGGGCTGGCAGCTCACTTTCTACTTTCTGCTATGAATTTGGATAGTTGAAACACCTCCTACGTGTGGAACACACAGTGTTTGTCTTTGTGTCTGGCTTATTTTACTTAGCACAATGTCTTCAAGATTCATCCACATTGTAGAGTATATGAGAATGTCCTTCCTGCTTATGGCTTAATAATGTTTTATAAATATATAAATTTGACCTTCCCCAGATGGATACTGGTGTTGCCTCTACACTTTAGCCTTTGTGAGTAATACTGCATTCATCATGTATAAATACATATCTTATTTCCACTAATTACAACTATATTGGGCATACATAGTCTTTTTCATTAAAAGTCAAATAAAATCTGAAATTTTCCAAATATAAAAATTTTACCAGAATAATCAGTGTAGTTCTTTTGATTTCCTACACCACCTTTCTGCTTTGGTTTCCTTGGTTTCCCTCATTGTCTGGGAGTCTTACAGTCTTCGTGAGGCACTGAACCTACACTACTGTGAAGACCTTCCTGTGGGTCCCAGCTCTTCACTTATGTTGGTGACTGTACCCTGACAATAACCCCTAGAAATGTACACCTTGTTGCCCCTGCCTCAGATTCAAAGAAGCTCAGGCAATGAATTCAACTGCTTTCCCCACGGCTGAGATTAAGCCCTAGTCTAGGTGATGACCAAGCCCTCATGCAAAACTTTACCATCTTAACTAAGGCATTCCTGGGGGCTTTTGTGGCCTTCACATGTGAGGAGTCTTCAGGCTGATTATTCAGCCAGCGCTGAGCTGCCTTTCTGCAAGAAACCTCTTCAGACCCCTGGCTCCTCCCTCAGAGATCAGCTTTTCCTGAGAATCCAGAGGGTGGTCCCTGAGGAGGTCCATGGCATCCTGCTCTCTTCTCTCTGGCTTCCCACTCGCTCCATCCTGCCCCACCCCAGTCCTCCTCCCACTGCCCTCCCTTTAGTACACAGGGCATTTCAAAGCACAGTCAGAACGACTTACAGAGGTCACTTAAGTTAAGGAAGGAGAGCTCAGCTGGCCTCCATTGTGACAGAAGCTAGGGTCTCCAGTGGCATCAGGCCTCCATCTCTGTGGAGATGCTGTTCTTTGATGATGACCTGGTTTCTTTCCCACAGTAGACAGACATTTTTAGTATGATTCCCTTTTTATTCATAAGTTATAAATCCTGCATTAAAGGACTATTAGGACAAGATATCTCTTTCAATATACCCTTTTACCATTTAATAGTTGATATGAACTATTTTTAGTATTTGCATGGATTTTCTTCCCACAAATAACAGTATAAACTATCTTTAATTACAAATTATGTTGAGAACTTCATATATGGATATAATGATTTTGATCAAATCCATCCCATTTTCTTGCAGTTCGTCCCTTATCCCCTATACCACTTTTTCCTCTCAACTTTATGTGATCTTTTATTTTTTGTAACACACCAAGTCTACTTAGTGTCTCTCATATGTGGGTAGGGTGTAAGACCATCTACTGGAGCACGGGTTGCCTGCCTGCCTGCCTGCCAGAGGTTGCATTCCTGAAGAACATTCTCTCCCTCCTAGCATCCAATTGCAAATAGCCTCTCAGCTAGGGTAGGGCTTCACGAGCCCCTCCCGTCTTAGCTGTGTCACTATTGCTGTGATCAACACCATGACCAGGAGGAATTTGACAGGAAAGTGGGGTTTTTTCTGCTTACAACTCTCAGGTCACATTCCACCACTGAGGGAAATCAGCTCAAGGCAGAAACCTGGAGGCAGAAAGTGAAGTAGAAACCATGGAGGAGTGCTGCTTACCGGCTCATTCCCCAGGGCTTTCTCAGCTTTCTTTCTTATACCATCCAGAACCACCCACCCAGGGGCAGTACCACCCACGGGGGCTGAGCTGCTCCACAACAATCACCAGCCGAGAAGCTGTCCTGCAGACTTGCACAGGCCAGTCTGAGGAAGGCATCTTCCCAGGTGACCCTAACTTCTATCAAGCTGGCATGGACCACCCCATCCACGCTGCCATTCTGGCCGGCTTGGTCCCGTGCAGCCCTAGTCACTCCAAGTCCATGTTTGCACCAGTGCCGTTGGGTCTGGCAGGTGTTGTTTCTCTGTTGATTTAAACTGATACAGTCACTGTGAAAATCAGTGTAGAGGCTCCTCAGAAAGCTAGAAATGTGGCCACGTATGATCCTGCTGCACTACCCCTAAGTGTTCATAAAAAACACGACAGCCTACCTCAGAGGTACTCGTTCCTCCGTCATTATTGCTGTCCATTTACAGGAGAGCCAGAGAACAGTAACAACCTAGACTTCACCAACGGATGAAGGATAAGGAAATGTGGTTCGTATACATGACAGAACATATTCAACTACAAAGAAAAATGAAATTATGAAATTCACAGATTAATGAACTGAGCTGCACAAATTCACTACAAGACCCAGAAAGACAATGACCGTATGTTCTCTCTCATAATAGATGCTGGATTCGAACCTTTAGATCTGCCTACTTAAAGTGGAGAGCCCATAGAAGTCAGGGAACCAGGAAGTGTCTGTGAAGGAGGAAGAACTCAACATTGCAGGCTATCGCCATACCCTTCCAGAACTTGGTGGGAAGGCCCTGTTGCTGAAGACAGCACATACTTGAGTAATAGGACCTAGAGTAATTACTCTGGTACCGACTGGATGCTGCATGCCTGCAGACCTTCTCCACCGAGTGTGAAAGCTAGCGGGTGCAAACTCTGAAATCTCAGCCTCAGAGCTTAGCTCTCCTACCAGGAGGACACACTATGCCCATGTAACCTCGTTCTACATTTTTTTGGAACAGACACCACATTATCTAAACATTTCATCATCCACTGCTGCTTCCAGCTCCCTCCTCCCTGACTTGGCCTCATCCATCAACAGCCCTTGCTTCCTCCCCACCCTAAGGTATAAGAACATGAGGTGCCCAGATGTACAGCTGTTTACATCGCACAGAACATGAGGCCCTGCTGGTGGCTCCCTGCGCATCCCTGGCTCCTTCCTTGAAGAAGTCCGGGCCTCTGGTGATTGCTATGAGCCAAATGGTCAGGGACAAGCTTAGTCATTACGCTGCCTCCTCCCCTTGACTCGCTGCCGCAAACCCGACCGCCTCACATATCTGGTTTCCTCATCAGAAAGAAAGAAGCCTGAGGTTTCTTCGCCTTTTGATTGACTGTTAAATGAAAGCCAGGCCCTTTTGTTTGCTGTGGGGTTTTTTGTTTGTTTGGTTTTCTGTAGGATGTCATGCTTAATTCATGTCTGGCCAGCCTCCATGGACCAGCCGTGATACTTGGCACCTTCTATTCTTTGTCTCTGGGATCCTTTCCTGTACCCCAGCCCTACCTTAGTGAGACACATTCTTCCCACTGAGGTTCACCAAATACCTCCTGTCTATACCTGAACTTGGGTCAACATTACAAACCACCCAGAGGCCAGGGCTTTTGAGAAGTAATGACAATGCTTGTTCAAAATAGTTGGACATTCCTGCACTAAAGAGAGTGAAATCACAAAATCGGCACTAAAGACACGGGACTCCAGAACTTTCAGTTTCCAGTGACTCATTGGCCAGCTGCAGAATGAACTGCTAGCACGGCTCTTACTGTAGCTCACTAACTTGGCAAGTGGACTGTGTGGCTGTCTCCTCTAACAGCTCATTTCATCAACAGCGTTACAGAAGGGAATGGAGGAGAGGTTGTTCTCAATCCGTTGTGTAAGTGGTATGTCCACTTTGTGGGGTGGGCCTCCCTGGAGAACCTTCTGGAAGGAAATCCCTTATATGTGTCCCAAGTCTTCTGGTCTCAAGCAATGGAAGAGCAGGAGTAAAGTCCAATCAGCTCACTTTTCTCTGGGCACACACTCCCAGACAAGATTCACTGGGAACAGGCATATGCTTTGACAAAGAGAACCATCTGGGAATATGGGATAGCCCCACTTTGCAGTTTAATACAGTGAATAAAGAAGAGGAAATATAGACTAATAACCAGTGGTTCAAACTAGCAACACATCCCTACACAGACATAGTTTTCTGCCTTGTCTCTGGTGAATAGGAGGATTTTCTCGTCTGTGCACCTCCAATGGCTTCCCAGAAGAATCAGAGCGGTGTGTTCCCTTGACCTGTTCCTCTGCTGCTCCAGAAAGCCAAGAGTAGAGACAGATCGCTGTTTATATACTAGGCTTGGGGGCTGGAGGTGAGAACCTCACAGAAACTCTCTCTGAACTCTGAAGTTTAGGTAATTAGCTTCCTTCAAGTCAGCAGGCAAATGCCTAAGGTTCTCTCTCACTGGATCAGGATGATGTGGGCATTGTGAGCAGGAACAGCATAGATAAGGAAAAAGGGAAAGAGGGGACCACAGGGATAAGGAGCAATGCAGAGAGCATGAGCCACACTTAGACATCAGCAACAATAATGACATTCATACCAGTTACCCATCTGTGCCCTTGGTAACGATTAGATACACCTATTCTCAGTCCACCTCCAGGTTTCTAAAAGGGTTACCTAAAAACACATGTGTGGAGAGCCTGGAAAGATGCCAGCTAAAGAGGACACCAACCTACACTGGGTCTGTTTGCTTCCCGGGGTTCCAGCTATGAGCCGTCTGGAAGAAACATCTAGATACAGGTACAGAAATGTGAAGACCAAAGACAATCAAGAATGGGAGGTGGACGTGGGCACAAGATGGACTCAACTGGGATTTCCTGCACACTAACCCCATAGGAATTATGCATCCCACAGCTCTGCAGTTCATAGCTTAACTAAGTTACTTTTACTAACCAAGGACTTAGATGCAACCAAAAGTGTACCTGGTCTTGATCTAGCCCCCTCATCTTCCTCATCCTGTTTTCTCATTCGTGAACCCCAAACCAAGGCCTTCAAAGACCCATCTCTAAATGCTGTCATGGTTCTCCTTATGTAGAACCAGGGCCTCTTGCACTATGGTTTCAGCTGGCTCTGTCTGATGGCAGCAGAAGATTGGGATGGGTAAACCAAGTCAGCGGAAGGGACCTAATGAGAGACATCTGGTTCTAGACACTCAACCAAGGCACATCCTGCTCCAGGAGCCTGCTCAAGGTTGAAAGCACCCCACCCCATTCTCTAGAGAGATGACCTGGAGTGACTGACTGAAGTGCTCAGAAAGCAAATTAGGATTTCTTTTGAGAAGGTACCAGAAGAGGTCACCAAGAGTTGCAGCTGACAGCAGCAGTAAATCAGGGCCCTCACACCATGGGCTCTTAGGGCTCCATCTCCTCTGGTGCATACTCATCAAGGCTTTCAGAAGGGAGTTCTGTGGCCCACCTGTCCAGGCCCTGCGTACCTAATTTTGCAACTGAAATACCTTCATCTGGAGAGTCTGAAACATCTTTCCAGGATTCTAATTTAGGTTGGTGTGAATCCAAGGGCTCCTAGATGCTGCATAAGGGAAGGTTAGAAAAGAGCCTGGTGTGATGATGATTCCGGCAGAGAAGGAGAAAAGGCAGGAGCTGTGTAGAGGCAGAGCCCTGAACAAAGAGGCTGGATGAGTTTACCATAGGAAGACCTGAAGGGTTGGGGGGGTTGTCCGGAATGGGATGCTACATCCAGAGAACCTTCTCTGAGATACCATCACCCATCAGCCTGACACAGTTCAGGGCATGGGTCTGGAGCCCAAGACAATCATGACTCCTGCCACATAGTACTGGGGGCACAGTGTGCAGTTGTTCAGTGTCTGTCCTGTGCACAAACCCACTTGGCCACAAGGCAGAGATGCTTCATTTGAAAATCCATGTGCCCGCTAGGGTGTCTGGGCCTATAAATGGTGACCTTTGCTAACCCATGCAAAGCAATGTGTGAAGGCTCTGTTGTCTGACTTGCAGCAAACCTCCTTCCTGGGACTCTCGACTTACTTATTCCTTGATTTTCTGATGAGCACCTACTATGTGCCCACTATGTGCAAATTACTAAAAATGTCAGCTCTGGGGAGCTGAGGATCCAAAGAAGGGCACACACAAAGACCGTGGGAAAGCACAGGTTCGGGGTAACGTGAAGACAAGCTGGGTGACCCAGGTTTGAATTCTGGAGTCTTGCATAGGTTGAAGCCTCCTCCTTTCCCTTGCCCCACCCCTACTTGGCAGACGAGATTCTGCTAGATGGTTGTGTGGTTGTCTCTACACCAGCTGCTCTCAGCCCATCTGATCTCTAGATTGCTCTGACCCCAGCTAGACGCCCTTCACCCCCAGGAGTAGTCAAAAGGTCCTTTGTCTCCGGGGATTGTGGGAAATTCCTTCCTTCCTCCCTGCCACTCTTAATAGGCTCCTATTTGATTGTCAACAGATGGAGGGTCAATTCTCAGAAACCAAGGCCCCCAGGTCTGAACGGTTTCCCTAAGTCTCTCCAACTCTCTACAGAACTGAGGCCACAATACAAGGCTGAACCCGGAGTCAATCCGACCCTGAGCTTTAGAGACAATAACTACAGATTTAAAACAGTGTGCTTTTGGGTACAAAGCACATGTATCCTTCTCAGAACCTGAGTGAGCTCTGTCCTTGGGCCTTTCTCATACAGCACAGGTATCAGTCCAAAGTGGTCAACACACACACACACACACACACACACACACATCCATACACACACCACCTCCAGGCTGTCATTCACTGAAATACTGTTTTCTAGAAATTCTTCCCACTTAATTGGAGCATTGTGTGGTCACTTTAACCTTACCTTTCCCTGCTTGCAAACTCTTATATAAAATAAGTCAAGGAGGAAGGGAGAGAGAGAGGGTGGGAGGGAGGGAGGAGTAAGAGAGAGTCAGGGCACCATGGAGCAAGCACAGGCCAGATGCTTATGGGATGATATATTCAGAAAGTCCCCTAGGACAGGGCCTCCCCACATCACACAAGAGCCAAGTGAAGCACAAGGAAGACGCATTGAACTTCATTGTTGTGTGGGCCAAGTGTTGGGGTCTCTGGTTTGTTGATAAGAGACTATTTCTTACCAAATGGATAGTGGCAGCCACTTGAAGACCCTGATATCATGTGACCGACTCCTAGAAAGTTTGTGTCATAGACAAAGTCACACAAAGAAGTCTTGTCCCTGCAATTCTGGCAACAGGGGTACAGTTTGAACAGAAAGGAAACAGTTACAGGATGTCCTCAGAGCTGGGAGCCTGAGAACCACACTCCCTTCTCCCTAGAGGACGCTGGACTCCGAGCAGTTGTGAGTCTGGTCCCAAGCCTCTCTAACGTCTGTGTCTGTGGCTGGCACAGGGGCAGAGTGGTCCCAGGCAAACGGCAAAGAAGAGGCAAGTCCAGCTTAGGCAGGTGTTCCATATTCAAGGGGATCTCAGGGGCACAGAATAGCATGTGGGCACATATGTAAATCATAGGCAAATCCACACGCATGCTCTCCACTAAAAATTTTATGAGCGCTGAACAACTGGCTTGAATCCTGACAGAGCAGCAGAAACAACACTCGGGATTTATCGAGCACTTACTGTGTGTCCAAACTGGAAACCTGGGATGCTCAGGGAAGGATTCAGGAAGGAGGCTTTGTGGGGAGAACTTAAAAGGAGGAGGGTGCTCCTGGCATGGAAGGCGAGGCAGAAACCTGGGAAGGCTGAGCAGTTCTACAGCAGGACAACCCCGAAGATCGCGCCACAAGAAGGCCACAGGCTCCAGCTCAGGGTCTCGCCTGGAGGACATGGAGGTGGACAGGAGCTTCACCGAGGAACGAGGCTTCCAGCAGCTGCTTCCTGGCATGGGCCTCTTTATCGGACTATGGAGCTCAGGCCTGAATGAGGCAGAAAGGTTTTGACGGTTTTGTTTTATTTTGTCCTAAACAAGATAATGTGGAATGGGCACCTGGGAATGGTTTGAATTAACAACCTAGACCGAAGCAACAGCTGCATCCCAGAGAGGGGCGGGGAACTTCCTGCTCCAGACTGTATTTCCTTTCAGCAACATTACATTAGCACGTATGAAATACAGCCGAGAAGTCCAGCAGTATTTAGGGAGAGAGAAAGGCACTTTCGCCCTGAGTGCAAAATGGACTTCCATTTAATTGGCCGTGTAAGCCTGGGCTTTCAGCTCCACTCCAGGAGACTCAAGGTTAATGAAACCATGCCTATGCATGGATGCTGAGAAAGAGGTAAGGGAGGGAGTGGGGAAGGAACAGGAAAGACCCAATTGATAATCCTCGGCCTTGGTCAGGACGGCTGTTCTTAGTTGACAGAGCTTATCAAAGTCAGACACGTGAGTGAACCGAATCTCTTACAGAGAGAATGAGAATGTGTATGTGCATGCACTCCTGTGTGGTATGAGTGTGCATGAAGGAATGTGTATGCATGCATTGTGATGGGAGTGTGTGTGGGCATGTGTGTGTGGTGTGTGTGCATGCATGCATATATGACGTGTGTGCCTGCATATATGGTATGTGTGCGGGCACGCATATGTGGTGTGCATGCGTGTGTGTGTGTGTGTGCGTGCACGCATTCGTGCGTGCATGTGTGTGGCTTGAGCATGTACAAGCATGCTAAAGAAAACAATCTCATTTCTCCATCTGCAGCCCATTAGCCATGATTATGATAGACTCTCCCGTGCTTATTTCTAGCAGGATTAGCTAAGTCCATTACTACCCAGGCTACCTTTCTCAGTCTGCTCCACCAAGAAGAGGAGACAAGGGTTTCCTGTCATCTAAGCCTCCTCCCTCTTTCCTGCTCTGGAGCCATTGTAAACTCCCTCACCCCATCTCAATTACAAGAGCCCTAATAGGCCTTCCTGTCCCAAGTGACAGGCCTCTGCAGGTGTTCTGTGTGGGGAGGGGCCGGGGGAACGACGCGACCCGTCAGCTGATCAATGCTGCTGCAAGTCCTCCATTGGCTTCACCATGCGTGCGTGCGTGCGTGCGTGCGTGCGTGCGTGCGTGCGTGCGTGCGTGCG